>JAYDZE010380918.1:0-17193 GCA_034509125.1 Monilaria moniliformis
TTATTTGATTGAGCTCTAATTGTGGAAGATATCTTCTCGACTCTTCCACTGATTCTTTCCTCAATCTATTCTCGATTGTTTTCTTTATTCCAACATTCGCCATATGTAATATCTTCCGCGGATTTAATTGGTTTGTTAAAATTATTTTGGTGAAGTAGGAATAGGATCCTGCTGCTGTCGTCTACCCTCATTCATTACTGTTACTGTATTAGGTGGTCTCAAATTTAAGTTAGCCTTATCTTCATCAAGCGGCTTTTCAATTAATGCAATCAATGCTTTATGGTAAACAATATTTATTGCTACACAAAGCGTACAATGTTGCAGGTAAGTCCGTATAAAAACTTAGGTATAAACAATAGTTATGAAAAATAACTAATTCAACAATAATGTAAAAAACGAAACATCATTCAAAGTAAGAGGGAATAGTGAGGACCTCATTAAAAACCTTGTATATAAACCCCACGCGAAGGAGAACAAAGGGAAAAATGTACCCATGCCAAGTGGCCGCACACATCAAGGAAGCCTACAACCCAAGATCAATCCTTAATTTCATCTCAACAAAATTTAGATATTTATATAATTTTATTTAGAAATATAACTAAATTGAGTTTGGTTGGTTTAGAAACAATCGTTCAAAATTTAAGGTTAGATTGAATAATTCATTGTTTTGTGTGGTTGAAGATATCAAGATTGTCCCTTTGTAGAATTGGTCTTGTGGAAGAAAAGTATTATTGTGTATGAAAACGTGTACTATTCAACTCTGTACACGTGTGTTAGTGGTATGATTTGTATCTTAGGTCGAAGAAATATGGGAAGATGCACATAACATTCCTGATATTTTGGATCAATTAATTGTCCAGTCGAAATTTTCTTTGTTAGCAATAGGAGTCAAATTTTCTGACAAAAAACGTTATGCTTCAAAGTCAAATAAATCTTAAATCAATATATATTTTTTCTATAATTTTGTCGGATTGCTTTTAATAATTAGTAGTAAATACATCTTTATTGTATTTATTAAAAAAAAAAAAAAGACAAATCCATTTGTTTTAGTTTTGTACATCACTTTCACGTAATTCGTGTAAAATTTTATTATTCATACAATGATTGACCGGATTGTTCATTATTTATTATTATTAATTAATGGCAATACATTGAGATTTGTGTATACTTACCAACCAAACATAGCCATTTTTGTTATTTAAGAGAAGGGTTATGATTTTGAAACATAATGTTTTTACTGTAATAAGATTTAATTAGTAATTTTGTATTATTTTATATTTATAATTAATTACGAAATTTATGGCATTTTGTATGTAGACCTTCTTACTCTTTATCTATTTTAGTTTTAAAAATTACAATAAGATTTCATTTTTAAAATTTTAAAAAGTAAATCTAATCTATTCCATAATTATTACAACTAATCATCTTATTCTTATGGAAATCATTTAAATATTATATCATATAAAAATTTAAATTTCAATATTTTCATAATATCTTAATTTATACTATGTTCCTACGAGAATGGTTGCCTCAAGGGTATTTGATTTTTCTTTTGGTCTATTTTTACTTATTTTTACGTGTCAAATTTAATATGACTCTAAACCCTAAACTCTCATATTGTATTAGAGTCATTCCTCTGTCGACCATTAAACATGATTTTTTAGAATATTTAAGTTCACATTAGTATTTTGTTTGAGGAGGAAATAAATGAAAAAAAAAATATTTGAATTCACCTACAATCTAATGTGCAACATTAGATATTCCACGTTCTTCCAAACAAAATTAACTAATGAAAAAGAAACAAAAATTAAATGTAAGCGTTTGAAATAGATGTCTAATGTGCTAAACCACAAATAAAAAAGTGCAGCAAGTATACTTGGAAAAATATTTAAGTTGTTTGTTGTTTGAACATTTTTTAAAAATTATAAAATTGAAGCGCAAAATATTTTAATTTGATCCCTTCAAATAAATTATTTGTAGTTGGAAATACTTTTCAAAGAGAAATTAAACATGATTTTTTTACTTGAAAAAACTAAACATGTTTTGATTTTAGAAAATAAAGCACTCTCCATTAATTATATGAAGAAAATTATAATTCTCTTAAAGTGCATCAATTGAAATTCTGGAATAAACTATCAACTATGGAAAAATAAGATGCAATAAATATATTCAGGTAACGGTTGCAAGCATTGAGTTAAATAATATACGTACCCACCATCCGTGTTCGTCTTCAACCTCAATCTTGATTTCCATGGCGGAAAATCAATCAGTGCACTGCAGTGACCCCAAAAGCGGCTATTGCTCAGAAACCAGAATTTACCGCAGCCTTCAGCCCGCCGTCCCTCTTCCTCCGCCATCGGCGTCCCTCTCCATCTCGTCATACGCCATATCCCTCCTCCATTCCCCCACCACCCCGACCTCCACCGCTCTCTCGACCACCACATTCCTCATCGACGCCGACACCGGCCACCGCCTCACTTACTCCGCTTTCCTCCACCGTGTCAACTCCCTCTCATCCTCCCTCAACTCTCTCATCTCCAAGAACGATGTCGCTTTCATCCTCTCCCCGCCCTCCTTCCACATACCCGTTCTGTACTTCTCTCTCCTCTCTCTCGGCGTCGCGATCTCGCCGTCCAACCCGCTCGCCTCCTCGTCCGAGCTGGCCCACCAAATCCAGCTCAGCAAACCCTCGATCGCCTTCTCCACCTCAGCATACTCGCATAAACTCCCGCCCAATCTCCCCGTCGTCCTCCTCGATTCCGCCGAGTTCGACTCCATGCTTCAATCTAGGTCTCCGATCAGCACCGCCGCCGTGAACCAGTCGGATACCGCCGCCGTCCTCTATTCATCCGGCACCACCGGTAAAGTAAAAGGCGTCTTGTTGACCCACCGCAACTTGATAGCTGTGATAATGGGATATTATCACAAAAAGATTTCCGACGACGCAAAACGCGGAGACAACGGCGTTTACGATCACCCTGTTTCGCTTTTCACGCTGCCGTTGTTCCACGTTTTTGGCTTATTCATGCTGATAAGGGCGGTGTCGATGGGGGAGAGCCTCGTGCTGATGGGGAAGTTCGATTTTGTGAAGATGCTGGAGGCGGTGGAGAGATACAGAGTGATGTATATTCCAGTGGCGCCGCCGCTCATCGTGGCGATGGTGAACTCGGATTTGGTGGGAAAGTATGACTTGAGCTCGCTGCAGCTGCTGGGATCGGGCGGAGCGCCTCTGGGAGAGGATGTCGCCGGGCGGTTCAAGGCTAAATTCCCTAACGTGGATATTATTCAGGTGCGCAACGCAAATATGCCATTTTTGTGTTACATTAATACTTGCATATTAATAAAGTGGCCTTAATACTTTTGTGTATTATTACTGTATCTTAAAGGTTAGTCGCATAATATTGAAAGCAATTGTTTTTTTATGCGGTCAAACATTTGCTCTTCAGACAACTAGCTGCTGCACTTTGTTGACACAGTATTTTGGTTTGTTGAGTGGGATGTATCTGGGCATTTTTGGCTTTTTTCTTTAATTTATTGGATCTTGAAGTTTATGTTATCTTAGTAGCACTATTGTAAGGACAAGGTTTATGCTAGTTTATATGTGAATAGTAATCCCTTTCATTAGTGTTATTGACTGCACATTTGTTTATTTATGACCGTATATGGGTAAGATTGAGATTCAGGAGATGAACAGATAGAGAAAGTATTGTTGACCGTTGGAAGTGTGGAATAGCCTTATTGCTGAAAAGATTGTATGAAAATCGCTGAGAACTTTATCGTGATAAACAGTGTCTTTAGGAAATGTAACACATGGATCCCTTTTGAAAACCATGAATCTAATTATAATAAGGATTTACAATGTGTGTGTGTGTGTGTGTGTGAGAGAGAGAGAGAGAGAGAGAGAGAGGTACATTTGGTAGTTTGGCAATCTTAAACTTGGATACACTGAAATATTTCTTTCAAATGTGGAGGAGAATGCTTTTCTGCCTACATCATTCATTAGTGACTTGGATCAAACTGATTAAGAAGCTCATCATCTGTTTTTTGTCATCCTGGTATCGGTGGGGGCATTGGGCATTAGACTTTTCTTGTTATGTTTTGATCAAATAACTTTATGATCCCTGACTAGGTTCCGACTTGAGAACTTCAGATATATAATGCTATAGGAAAATTTACCTTTTAAACCTCCTTAATTGGCTAGAAGATCGACTTCTTCAAATCTTCCCAGCTTGGTTGAATCTAATTCGAGATTCAATGGCAAATCTATTAGACTTTTGCATTTTGTATTCTAGATATGATCTCAACAAGTTTCCTGAATGTTCATGCAGAAGTTGACACCATATAACTCTTGACTATTTTGAATTGGAACAAATGTTGTGCAACCTGAAACGATTACCCTATATTACTGTAGAGTTTGCAGAATGTGCTCTAAGCTGCAACTTGATTGTGATTTGAAATGTATTGACTGCATAGTTGGAATCCCATATTTCCAAATTATTGGACTGAACAAGAATAGTTCGAACTGCATATTTCCAGAAAATTCATGGACTTGTGTTCATTTTAAATAGCTCATTTCTATTTCAGCAATGTAGCCTGCGCTTGAACATTCAGACTTCTGAACTCTACAGGAAAATAAGTCATTTAAAGGAATACTTTCTTTTGGTTTTACTTATTGTTGCTCGGCTGTTGTTCCTTTTGGGTACTTTAAATTATGTTTAGAAGTAATATAGTTTTCTGTAGGGCTATGGTTTGACTGAGACTGCAGGAGGGGTCACGCGTTCAACTGAACCTGAGGAGGTCAAGCGATATGGATCTGTAGGCCGCTTGGCTGAGAACATGGAAGCCAAGATAGTTGATCCTGAGAGTGGGGAGTCCTTACCTCCTGGACAACGTGGAGAGTTATGGTTACGAGGGCCTGCAGTTATGAAAGGTAATTGATTAAACGACCTGATGTTTTCCTAGTGTTTTCATGTTCTAAAGAGCATTTGCATATTATATCTGAGTCATATTATTGATTTTTTCCTACATTGTCAGTTGCCTGGGTAATTCACGTCCTGTTCATGGTTAGGAAACTTGCCCTGTTTTACAGGTGCTCAAGTCGGTTCGCTCTACTCGTTGGTATAGAAGCATATATATGTGCTTTTACTTGTTTATCACCTAAATGAATGAAACTTAATGTATGTGCTCAGGCAGCCTAAGCCTGCCGGACGAGGTACCTGGCTATGGAGTTGATCTACAACCTATATGGTATTCTTACAAGAAGCAGCATCCTCTACTTTGTGTCTTAATGTGAGAATGTAAAAATGGAAGTGTATGAATCATATTAGTGTGTTGAGTGGAATCCATAGGCGTTGGCAGGTTTGATGAACAATAATAAGGAGGTGGTGATCATGGAAATTGGACAAAAGAGGACCCTGGTGTTTTAAATTGCATATAGAATGCCTTAGATTTTATCTCTTGGACAGTATTAAAATTTGAACTACAAGATTATCTATATGATATCTATATTTATGATTAATGGGATCAATGTGCGACTCTCTCAGGTTATGCAGGAGATGATGCAGCTACAGCTGCAACCTTGGATTCAGAAGGGTGGTTAAAGACTGGGGATCTTTGCTATTTTGACTCTGATGGGTTACTCTACATTGTTGATAGGTTGAAAGAATTGATAAAATACAAGGGATATCAGGTGATCCTTTTTACACTTTTTTTTTTTTTGGGGGGGGGGGGGGGGATTGGATCGACAATGGATTTATTTCATCACTGTATGACATGTTTCTCAATGGAGAATGTGATTTCCGCAGGTTCCTCCAGCAGAGCTGGAACATTTGCTTCAGTCAATTCCTCAAATTGATGATGCAGCAGTGATCCCGTAAACATTCTCACCTCTTGATTCAAACTTTCTTTTTCCATGTTGGTATCATGATATTTTGGCAATATAATTGAGTTTCATGTCTCTGTCCACTTGGAATTGCCCCAAAATAACTGAGAATTTGTATATTCTTCTAGCCTCTCATTTGAAATTGTTATAGTGGTGGACTATGTGACAGGGAACCCCATCCTTTAACTGAAGCTGTGCACTAGGTAAACCCTGCCGTTTACAAAGAAACCTTTTCTTTCCATTTGAACACATTATGCTAATATATGATGCTCTTGACAATGGGGAGTGGTCGTTCCTTGAACATTTGATTTGACCTTCACATTTTAACTTTAGGAAGCTTTTAATAGGAAATTTTATCCATTAATGATAAATTGAAACGAAGTAAAAGTTATTGCAGAAAGTCAGTTCCCTACATTCTTGGGCACCTTGTGTTTCATTGAGCTGCAAGATAGACATTAGTGATCGAGAATAATAGTGCAATTTTGGAAGGAGGCAACACGAGCTTGTGATCTCTATCTGATTATTCGAAGGACAGACCCCCATCTGTATCTAGTTTTAACAATTTATTTGATGCACTCATTCGAACTGCTTTACTCACGTAAAGATTTTGTTTGTGTTGATTTGCTACCTCTCATTGTCTTTTGCTATCCGTGTCTGAGAGCAGATATCCTGATGAAGAAGCAGGTCAGATTCCCATGGCCTATGTTGTGAGAAACCCTGGTACCACCATTACTGCAACTCAAATTATGGAGTTAATCGCAAAACAGGCAAGTCAGCTTACTTGCTTATTTTTACTCTTCCCCTTGTTTAAGGTGCTAAATTATCCTCTCAACATTGTTGTGGTAGCTACGAGTAAAGATATTGTAGTGTGATCGATGATCTATGTTACAGGTTGCTCCGTATAAAAAGATTCGACGCGTTGCATTTGTGAATGCAATCCCAAAATCTCCAGCAGGAAAGATCTTGCGGCGCGAGTTGGTTCATCTTGCTCTCTCCACTTCTTCATCTAAATTGTAGAAACGACTCTCGATTTAGGGGGGAACATTTCATTACTCTTGTTACCAATTGTTCCTTTTTTTCCTTCTTGTAATAGACCAATAATTAAATGCCCAAGTGAAAATAGATAACTAACACTTTTGAGCATATCTTGTTAATTTTGGCAGTTATTGGCATATGAATTTTCTTTTTTTTGGATTTCAGTCATCATAAAAAAACGGTTGATGTCATTTACCACGGAACACTTGTCGGTTAAAACGGTTGATGTCATTTACCACGGAACACTTGTCGGTTAAAACGGTTGATGTCATTTACCACGCAACACTTGTCGGTTAAAACGGTTGATGTCATTTACCCTTCGTTTTCTCACCATGCTTTAAATTTTTTTGGTAATTGTAACTTTCGTTGTAAAAATATAATTGAAGAATTACACGATGAGATAAGTTTAAAATTATTCATTCTATCAAAATAAGTGGTGGATTAGTCCGATTTGTTAGTATGAAATAAGATGTTTAGTATAATTTATTAAAATATTTGTAATGCTAAATATATTAAAATTAAACATAATTAATATTTGTTATAATTATAATTTGTATTAGATATAAGAGTTGAGTTGTACATAGAATCCACACAAATTTGTATAATATTTTCAATTTTTTTATTATAAATGATCGTATATTTTGTAGCAAAGTACATTTATCCTATATTAAAAACTTTATCACTTTAGTCGCCTTTCTCTCATTCTTCAACAAATTTGTTTGTTAAGTTTAGCTTCATCGCATTACTAGACAGACAAAGAACTATTCATTTGAATTATCCTAATTGCTATTTTATGAAATAATGGTTTTAATGAGTAATTTTAGTAGTTTTTAATTAAGAGTACAATGCGATATAATACCATTATAATAACAGTTACATAAATATAAGTACAAAATTACAAATGCCATATGCAGTAAAATAAATAGAAGTACTTTAATAATCTCGAAGCTAATTTGCAGCGATTATTACATGAGACAAATGTCATTGGGGAGATAGTAGCCTAAATTGTAGAATCGACAATTGATTGTGAATGTGATAGCCGGTGCCATGCCAACGTATATTTAATTGAAGATATGTGAATGCTTCATGACGTTGATGTCATTGTTGGAGTCGAATACGCCAAAAAATTCGTGTCAAATCCATAAATTTTGGTTAGCAACTACTTCAAGGATGATCGCCGGGTGCAAGCTCTTGTATCCACTGGAGGCGTCTCTCCATGCTACATGACAATTTTTCCTTTGTCAATGCATATAGTCGATGCTACCTAGCATTTCGAGAAAGTCGTGACGCGTCTTGTGCATATTTATCAATCGTCGGGCGTCTTGCGTCGTCGACTTTCTCAAATATATATCATGACGTCTCTTTAGATGAGGCCCCGACGGTGCTGTTGTCCTTGTTGCTAAGTAAGTTTTCATCGCCTATGTGGCAACTCCCATATATCCTTTTTCGTGGAAGAGAGAAATTTATAGAAGGGGAAAATATGTCCTCAACCACAATTTAAAAAAATTAAATTATTTAAAGAAAAACAGTAAAAAAACATTATAAAAGGAAAAATAAAAAACAAAAATTAAAATTAAAATCGACTAAACTGACGATTTTTTAAATTAATTATCTTGGTCATATTCGACACTGGTGTTTTTATTTATTCAATTTGGTGGGCAATTTGCAAATAGTCCACTTCGAAAACTATGGGAAAGTTCCGGAGAAAGATTTGGATATTTCTCTCTACAGAAGTCACAGGTTCCGAACATTTTTTCTCCTGGAGTTCTTGACAGTAACAGCAACTCAGTTTGTCACACTGTTTTGGGCAACAGAAAATCAGGGCATCATCAATCTCATCAATGGAGGTGATTTTGCAGCAAGTACTTGTTTCTTTACAGAAAATCTGCAATGCTTTAAAATATCATATTGATCATGTAAGTTAATTTTCTGAATTCGCTTGATTTCTGGTTGTTAATGACTTGCTAATAGGCTGCAGTCTTCAAAATAATTTTGACGAGCTTTAAAATACTATCAAATCTCACACGACGTACCGTTTTAGGGGGCCTTCTAAACTGTCAAGATTATATTGGCTCTTTTAACTTTTCTCTTTTGTGTATATATTTGGTTATGATTCATTGGTTTGCTAATTCTGTTATATGCAGGTACTATCGATTGTTCAATTAGTTGGAATCTTCTCTGTCCGAGTGCAGCAGCTAAGATTTCTCACAGAGCTCAGAGTCTTGGTTCAGTTGCTAGCAGATGGCATGCATTAGTTACTTGCAACTCGAATGATGGTTCGGGTTCTGGAAATGTCGAAAACGGTGGAAATGCTGAAGTCCATCCTTCTGGTTCATTATTTTTTAATTGGTCAGAAAGTGACTTGGAATCTGCTGATTACATGCCTCTGCCGTCAAATATACACCCCAGCCTTTGGAAGTCTTCGTATCAAAGGAGACAAGCCTTTGGTATGTACTTTTCTGATAAAATTGTCTGAGCATGATTAACATTATCTTGTAATGGGCAAAACTAAGCCTCAAGAAACAACCTTACAGCTTTAGATTACCTACTGTAGTTTTTGATACCAGAACCAATATCTAATTATCCATTCAGTGATACTAAGTTGGCATCAAATGCTCTAAAAATCTCGTTGCCACCTCCCACCATGGGACTGTTTCAGGAAGGTTGTGACTTTCGAATCTCTAGTGTTTTCTTAAGTAGTGAAACTAGACATATAAAGCACAGTAGAGTTACGATACGAAAATAATTAGTTAGTTATGCAGAGTTACACTCCAGTATAACATTTCAGTGGCTATTAAGTGTGTTATGATGATTTTCTTACATCTAGTACTAGGGAATCTTAACCATATGACTAAGACTTATGGGTGTTTCATGGTTTAGTATAGAGTTATATACAAAGTTTAGCTCATATAACCAGATTCTTGTCATACTTTTGCAATGATATCTTATGTAACTGTTAAACGAAACAGATCAAATTTTAGTTCAAAGGTAACAGTGGTTGATATTGCTGGAAAAAACAGAAAACTTGAGAGTGATAACTTATTCTGCTGTCTGCATATGTTTCTGACGAGAAAAAGAAATTTTCTTCTTCTTTATAATTATTAATTCCTTGATCTTTTCTAAGTTACATGATATGCCAATTGTGATAGTGTGTGTCGTTGATTTGTAGTTACATACGTGCAATCCAACAACACCATATTCGGAAGGATCGTGGATCGTATGATGATCAATACAATCTTCTTCATCGAGCTATCCCTCGTTTTCTTCGTCCTTGGCAAGACCATCACTGTCACCATCAGATAATGGGGACCAATATCTGGAACTCCCCTTTTTATTACATGGGGTAACTGACTAGTTACAGCAGTTAACATTAACGTTTGGTACGATAACTAATCGTGTCTCATCTCATGAAGGTCTGACAATTTTAAGTCATGTTTTCTTTCCTTTTATACGATGAGGCTTATTCTTATATTTTTGGATTATACTTCATTTTTAGTTTTGGTATACGAATTATACACTAGAGAATTTCATCCGATCCATAATCTGCCACAAACAATACGACGCATATGTGGCATCGGTGATGCAAATTTATGCACTATTTCTGGTATCCACCAAACATTTTTTTCCAATCGCTCAACTTATTTTGCGAGTTTCCAAAGCTTCATTTTTTCTAATTATTTAGAAAATTGTTAATCAAACCTGCCCTTCACATGCACATTTCTGCGACGACTATATGCGCATAATCTTCCACAAACAAGAATCTACACAGCTTCAGGTATATTTTCTTCCTCTTTATAACATTCATCATCCCTAAATAATAATTCTTGAAACTTGTTTTTTTTTTCTCCTTATTCAATATCCGGAAAATTTTCTCTTGGAATGTAATGGGGATCAGTGAATATGTGTTTATGTAATTGGTTTCACGTTGGAATTCAGCGTCAATCGGCAAGATGAGCGGATCTTATTGAAGATATTTCTTAATGCATAATGTATATATGCATTTATATATCTGTATATTTGTGTCATCCATGAGATACAAGATGCATCTTCCTCCCGTTAAATGCAATGCACCATTATCAACAGCATTTGATGCCTGTTTTATGCATGATGTTATGATTGTTATCAGATAACGTTTTTATCTCTAGCATAATGCGGTTGGTTGGTTTATTCTTGCAGATATATGATTAGTTTAGATTTCTAGTTAAGGTACAAGGATGTTGAGACAATCACCTCGTAGAAATCAGAGGAGTAGAGGGATGAAGGTGAAGCATGTGTTGCAAGTGTCTGTGCTCCTTGGGGTTTGCATCTGGTTGGTGCTTTACCAGATGCCTCACCCCAACAATGGCGGATCCTTTTCTCAACATGGAATCAAACTCTCACAGAAGCTGCGCACTGCCAGCGATATCAAGTTGGGGAGAAAGGATCTAAAGCCGAGGACAACAACACTAGTGGAAATCGAGGGCCAAAACGCAACCAAGGCAGATGGTGATGCCAAGGAAAAAGATGTGGAGGAGAAGCAGAAAGAGAAGAAAGATGGAGATGACAAGGAGACTGACAAAAAAGATGGGGAGGAGAAGCAGAAGGAGAAACAAGGTGGTGATGACCAGAAAACAGAGAAAAAGGATGGTAATGACATGAAAACAGAGAAAAAGGATGGTGACGACAAGAAAACAGAGAAAAAGGATGGTGACGACAAGAAAAAAGAGAAAAAGGATGGCGATGACCAGGAAAAAGAGAAAAAAGATGGTGATGACAAGGAAAAAGAGAAGAAGAAGCAGAAGCAAGATGGTGATGACAAGGAAACAGGGAAAAAGGATGAGGCCAAGAAGAAGAAGCAAGATGGTGATGACAAGGAAACAAAGAAAAAGAAGCAGAAGCAAGATGGCAATGACAAGAAAAAAGATGAAGATGCAGAAACGGACAAGGATGGCGATGCAGAAGAAAGCAAGGGCAAAGATGTAAAGAGTGGAAAGAGCAAAGAGAAGCAAAGCAAAGAAACTGAGGAAGAAGAAAGTGAAGAAGACAAGAGTACAAAGAAGGGCAAGGGTAAGCAAAGCAAAAAAGGAACCACTGAGGATTACAAATCCTCACCAAGAACTGGAGCTGAGTCTCCATCTTCTACACTTGGAAAATTCTTCCCATGAGACCTCTCATAATTAATGAGATGTCAAGTAGACTTCTATTTCCCATCTTGTGTAGATGCTAAGTTTTACTTTTTGTTATTTTATTTTATTTTTGTTTTGTTTTGTTTTTGTTGTGTGTGCATTTTAGTTTGGAGGGTGGATTTGTAAAATCCTAGTAGAAATTGCCTACTAATGGCGTATTGTAATTATATTGGCTGCTGATTTCACAAAATAATAAAAGCTCCGAGTTTTAAGTTATTCGTCTGTCTCAGTTAAAATCTTGAAACTTCTAAGAATTTCAGAGTGAAAAAATCAGTAATCATATCATAGAAATGAAGCTTATTATGCTACTTGGAGGAAACATATATTAAGCCATCAACACTAGTACTACCTCTAAATTGCATATTTGTTTTGTGCTGAATGTTTTGTGTAGGAACGTTCCTTGAGCAACTCGACAACCCGTCTCATGGAGGGCCTGCTGGTGGGCAGTTCAGCAGTGCAAGATAATGCCACATTAAGAAGCTTCTCAGCCTCTCTATAGTCGATTGAAGATGCATCCATCCGTGGATCCAACACCCGATCCAAACTAGTGATACTGATGCTGCCAGTCGCACTCTCCCGATCACACGTCAGTGCTTCTCTCGTCACCCACTTGACAATGTTGTTGTTCTCACCCAGGGATACATCGTTGGCCCTCTTACCCGTCATCAGCTCCAATAGCACCACCCCGAAGCTGTACACGTCACTCTTCTCCGTCACTCTCGCTGTGTAGCCGTATTCTGCAAATCATGATTCCTGAATACTATAAGGTGGTGTTTACTGTTCATCATTGATAACGTACATGATTTGAGTATTTTATTTTCATCACAAGGATTTCTGCAATCCTAGCCCTTTCAACAGGATATGAATCAAACAACTTATCTCAAATTTTTGAGGAACTCAAGAATAGACCAACTCACCTGGTGCAATATAGCCGTAAGAGCCGGCTACACGCGACATGGCTTCATCGTTCTGCTTCAACGTCTTGGCCAGCCCAAAATCAGCTACTTTGGGTCTGAACTCCTCATCCAACAATATGTTGTTGGGCTTGACATCCCTGTGCACAATGGCGGGCACACAGTCGTGGTGCAGATAGGCAAGGCCCTGAGCAGCCCCGACTGCAATGGCGAACCTTTTAGGCCAGTCGAGTACCAGTCCACCCTCGTCTCCGTACAACACGTCCCCCAAGCTCCCATTCTCAACATAATTGTAGACCAGTACCCTGAAATCCTCACCCACGCAGCTAAACAGCAGTTTCACAATGTTTCCATGCCTAATCCTCCCCAATGTCTCCATCTCCGCCCTCAACATTCCATCAGCCTCTACTACTCCCTTGGGCTGCCAGAACCTCTTGGCTGCCACCGTCTGCCCGCTCTTCAGCCTGACCCGGTACACCTGACCTGACCCTCCAGACCCGATAAGGTTTTCATCTGTCAACGAGGTCAGAACTTGCTCTTCCTCCAAGGCAACCCTCTGGAAGGAAGTGATCTTCCAGGGCTTCCGACTTGTGCTGCCAAAGATGAACTTCTTGGTCTTGTACACGAGCCAGACTAGTGATAGCACGAGTGTGAATGCCAGAACTGATAGAAGCACCACCATGACCAAGCTCACGGGCTTCGGCCTCGAGCAAGGAGGCAGAGGCCGAAGATCCGGACTGCATAAATCCGGATTTCCCATTAGACTTGAGAGATAAAACTTTGTATCGAAAGCAAGCGGCACTCTACCACGGAGCCTATTGTTAGACACATTGAACTCGTTGAGTTTCAGTTTTGTCAGTTCTGCCGGAATCTCACCGGAAAGAAAATTATTAGAAAGATTCAAGAACGTTAGCACTGGCAAATCGCCCAACTCTGCCGGGATTTCACCCGAAAATTGATTTTCCGACAAATCCAACTGCGTTAACTCGCCCCAAGACGATACGCCTTCCGGGATTTGACCTGTGAGCCTATTACCTTGAATGTGGAGCTCCTGCAACTTGACCAGATCAGTAATGCAGGAAGGCAGCTCGCCGGAAAGCTGGTTCCGGCTCGAATCTATTTTCCTCAGCTCCTGAAGACCGCAAAATTCAGCCGGAAAGCTGCCGGAAAAATTATTGCCGGATATCAATAACTGTTCAAGTGATTTTGCACCCGAAATCGACCTCGGAATAGAGCCTTCCAACATGTTGTCACTGAGCTCGATGTATTGAAGATCGCTGAATCCCCAAAATCCATCAGGTACGGTTCCAGATAGCTGGTTTTCTTGAATTCTTACGTACGTTAAACTGCTGCATTCACCACATGATGCTGGTATTCTGCCGGAAATTCTGTTGCCGAAAACTATCAAACTATGCAGCTTCTTTCTGTAGCACACATTCTGAGGCAAGGAGCCTTCCAAATTGTTGTTGGAAACGTCGATTTCTTCCAAATCCGAATTCATACCCAAAGATTCCGGTATTGCGCCTGACAGTTTGTTGTTGAATAGTCTTAGCTCAATGAGGTTTGGATTCGTAGCTAGAATTTCTGGTATTTCTCCTTCTAAAAAGTTGTCATTCAGATGCAACGACTCGAGCTGCAAGCCTGCTAGGGTTTCTGGAATTCGCCCGGTAAGATTATTTTCTGATGCATCGAACCGGCGCAAAGAAGTGAGATCGGAGAATGTATCCGGAAGTTCGCCGGAGAACTGGTTGCCGAACAATTCGATTTGCTCTACTTTCTTCATCCGGCCAATGGTGCCGGGAATTTTTCCGGCGAGATTGTTGTTCGACACATCGAAGTTTCTAATGGAGGCGAGATCGCCGATGGATTCAGGAATTTGTCCGATGAGGTTTGTGTACATCGATTCGAACCACTCGAGCTTCGTCAGCCGTCCGATGTTGTAAGGCAGCGAGCTCGAAACGAACTGATTCACAGACAGCACGAGATGAGTTAACTCGGTCAGATTGGAGAGGAACTCCGGTATCGATCCGTTGAGCAGGTTTGAGCCGAGTGTCAGGACCTGCAGTCTCGGCAGATTGACGAAGCTAGCCGGAATCTCGCCGGAGAAATTGTTGTAGGAGAAATCCAGCACCGTAAGATTCGAGAACTGTACCGGGAACTCCGGCAGGCTGCCGACGAAGTTGTTGTAGGAGAGGTTGAGGGCTGCAATATGGGAGCACAGAGCAATCGTGTCGGAAGTAATGGTGCCGCCGAGACTGTTTCCGGTTAGATTGATATACCGCAGCGAGGAAATCCGGCAGAAGTCGGCGGGGAAGTCGCCGGATATGTTGAAACCGGAGAGATCGACGGCGACGACGCTGCGGTTGGCGGCGTCGCAGGCAATGCCGGTCCAGCTGCATGGCGCGTTAGGGGCGGAGTCGACCCAGTCGTCGAGTGCCCGGAGCGGGTCGTGGAGCTGGGCCTCCTTGACCCGGATTAGGACGGCGGCGTCTCTGTTGTTGGAGGAATTCGCCACAGCACACAAAGTGATGAAGAAAAGTGCTTTTATGAGGATTTTATGATTATTCATTTTGTTAGCTGCGGCGGAGGATCAGTTCATGGCTGTTCAAGAATGATTGCAGATTTCATTGCATAATTATTTGTTGATTATGTTTGTGATTAGATAATAATGAGGATATTTTGTGTTGCCGGTCAGCGAAAAAGGGTTCAAAGGCGGATAAAGAATTTCTTTCCCATTTCTTGCATTTAAGAAGAGTAATAATTATTTAAGAAAATGTCAATGAAGTCCGTTTCGTCTCGATGATTAGGTTAGATGAGTTATTAAAGTTTGAAATTGCAGGTTCTGTTCTTAAACACGTGAGTTTCAATGCAATCTATCTAAACAAAATGATTGTTTATTCGCCTTTTTTACTTTTTGAGAAGGCTTTTTAAAAATAATTTATTATATTGTTTATCAGAAATCAATAAAGAGGGACAAATTGGAGCTCTGACATATTCTAGTTAGATTTCCGTAATACCTTAGAGCTGGTTACTTTGTTATTTCAAATTTTTTTCGCCATTCTTAACCCTGTTACAACTCAATTTTTACCACGTCAGCAACCTCAAACAATTCAGCCTCAAATCAACCACAATTCATTTCTTATTATTTTATCATTTTTTTAATGCTTCAATTTTAGTTAGTTATTTTAATTAACTTATTTGTAAAATAAAGACAAGAAATTCGAAAGTTACTTAATAAAAATTTGAAATTGCTTAATTGAAAATCCTAAATTACATTAACTAAAAAACGAAGTATACATAATTGAAATTCCTAATATTACATAGATAAAAATTGAAAATCAGTTGGAGTTGGCCCAGATCTGTTTGATGAGATCATGTTGGAGTTGGCCATAAACCCGTTCTTCGCGGAGAGAAGCACGTCGACTCACATAATCCCGAAATTCAAGTGGTGCACCCTGAGTTGGATTTGGCCATAAACCCGTTCTCCACATCCTTTCGGGGCGCTTCTTGCCTTTGGGCAAACAATGCTCTCTTCGGGTCTGTGGGACATGTGATTATTTTCACAAATACCGGCCAATTCAAATATATGCCATCAGCCAAGTAGTAGCCCATGTTGTATCTTCGCCCATTGGCCGTGAATTCGATAGCCGGTGCCCGACCAGCGGATACGTCATTGAAGATGGGTGACTGGTTTAGAACATTGATGTCATTGTTCAAGCCGGCCACGCCAAAGGATGCATGCCAAATCCACAAGTGTTGGTCAGCAACCGCTTCCAGGATTATCATTGGATGCATTGCCTTTATATCCAATAGTGAAGCCGCCTCTCCACGCGGACTGGCAATTCTTCCACTCCCAGTGCATACAGTCTATGCTGCCGAGCATACCGGGAAAGATGTGATGCCTCTCGTGCATGTTCATCAATGCTTGGGCGTCCTGCACCGTCGGTCTTCTCAGATACGTATCACGGAAGGCCTCGATGACACCGCGACAAAATGCCTTCAGACAATCCTGGCACGTTGCTTCCGAGACATGGAGGTACTTATCGAACATGTCCAATGAGGTACCGTATGCCAACTGGCAAATCGCCGACGTGCACTTCAGTAGCGTTGAGAGTCCGTCACGGCCTGTACCGTCGGGGCGCTGCTGGAAATAATCGTCACGTCCCGCCAACGTGTTTGCAATGCGCACGAACAAAGA
>JAYDZE010381029.1:0-17192 GCA_034509125.1 Monilaria moniliformis
CCCCTATACTGATACACTAATAACGCTTATACTGATAAATCCGGAAACACCATCTACACCATTCATTCATCAATCCTTCGGATCAGATTCAGTCTTAGTTAAGCATATAAGTGTTGGTCTGATTTTAGAGCTACCCTATATATATATATTATTTCATTTTTAAGTTTAAGTATAATTTTTTTAATTTATAGTATTTTTTTGGATGATAATATTAAGTTAAATTTGATTTTCATTATTTTAGAGATTGATTGTTATTGTTAATTGATCTAAAATAGTATAAAAATATATTCATCAAAATATAAAATATTATTATGAGAAATAAAAATAGGGATATTATGGAAAAAAACATTACTTAAAAAAAGTACTTTTCCGTAATGTTAATACAAATATAACTGAATCAGAGATCTCATTTCAAATTATAAAATTCTTACATTTATACGCACTACTAGACATGCACGTGATATTCCTTTTGGAAAACAATAATACAATATAAACTCTCAATAAAATACTGAAAAATATTATTTTTATGCAAATTTACATTAAAACAACATTAATCAAATAGTATTTTACTACATAAATCTATAGTTGGGATCTGGACAATACTTATCTAATTAATATAATCAAGCCGTTAAAAAGAAAAAAGAAAAATTAATCAAGCCGTCTTGCTCCCTACGCCCCCACCAACCCAGTATTTAATCGAATTTCCTAAAATACCCTTTCAAATACATTAAATATCTGCATCAGATATTTCACATTTAAGTACCCAACTCATTTTCAGTCTCCTCACAGTCGCTACTCACCACTGAGGTACTCTCTCTCTCTCTCTCTCTCGCTCTCTCTCTCTCTCACACACACACACACACGCACACACACACACAGAGACACACAGTCACTGTTGGATTTATGTAGTCGTCTCGCTATTTGTGGCTATCAATCTGCATTGTTTGTTGGTATTGGTTTTGAGGTTCAATTTCAATAACTTTGCTTCACTAGAAATGGTGCTGGTGCTTATGAGCATCATAATGCTGTGATTGTTTGTCATAATTTTTAGAAACGGCATCAGATTTCATCTCTTCTGTCGCAGTTGCTACTGCTTATGGCTGCGATCTGGTCAAAATTGGGTTTTTGGTGTTGATTTGGTGTGTTCCTTGTGTTTTTGCGCTTGTTTGCGAATAATGAGCTGCATCTATACTTCATTTGCAGATCTAGCTAGTTCATGCACGAGTGTACATTCTGGTTAAAAATAAGTGCATTTCTAGAGTCACTTTTCTGCTAATTTGGAAAATCTTCTTTTTGCTAAAGAGCTGAACCTTTATGCAACCAAACCTGACTTATTAAGGCATCTTTCATCTTTCATCTTTCTTCTTCTTCTTCTTCTTTAGACACGAAAATCAATACATCTTTGTATATTGCACTTGAAACACGGCGATTGCTTCTAAGAGTATACATATATATAAATACACACACAAACATGATACATACAAAAACGAGGTGCTGGATATTTATTTACCACTAGAGTTTTTGTTGGTCATTTTGAGGGGATATCATCAGAGTTTCTGAGTGTATGTTTCTCTGTTCATGAATTTGACAAGGTCAGGTTCCTTTGGGGTTTTGACTACTATTTGTAGCTCTTTGGCAAATCTCTCTCTCACGTGCACCAAGACCCACTAAAGTTTGTTGCTACACATCATGATTGAACTGCTTTCTCGATTTTTACTGAAAATGTTTTCTTGGCATTTACTTTTTCTTACCGAAATAATCCAAATATGCTTTTGATTTTGTTGAGATGAGTCAACTTTTTTTCAGTTGAATAGACTCACTATTTACAAAACTGTTGTGGCTTCGGACTGAAGTAAATTGAACCAGATATCCTTATTAGTTTAATTGTGTAAATCCAGTCCCACATAAATTACCTAATTTCCTTGCTCTTACTCAGTTTTTTTGTTGGTTTACAATCTACTGTATTGTTGGAGGGACAAATTCGTGTGATCTAGGTATATTTGGTAAGGCAATGGCTGCAGGCTTCCATTAGAATTGATATGGTGATTCTGACAGCTGCACCTCATGAAATCTTTATATATGCAGCATTGGAACTTATGCTTGTTCATTTCCTTTTACAGCATTGTTTGTTATTTTCTCACATTAACACTTTTTTCAATATTTTTAGGCCTCTACTTTATCACAATGTCAGATCTAGAGGCCCCTCTACGCCCCAAGAGAAAGAAGATCTGGGTGGACTACTTTGTCAAGTTCCGATGGATCATAGTGATCTTTGTTGTCCTTCCGATTTCGTTCACGCTATACTTCCTCACATATCTTGGGGATGTGTGGTCTGAGTCCAAGTCGTTCAAGAAGCGTCAGCAAGAACATGACGAAAATGTCAAAAAAGTTGTGAAGCGACTCAAGGAAAGGAACCCAAAGAAGGATGGTTTAGTCTGCACAGCCCGTAAGCCATGGATTGCTGTTGGAATGCGCAATGTGGACTATAAGCGTGCTCGCCATTTTGAGGTCGACCTTTCTGCCTTCAGAAATGTTCTGGAGATTGACCAGGAGAGAATGGTAGCCAGAGTTGAACCTTTGGTCAATATGGGTCAGATTTCCAGGGTCACTGTCCCGATGAATCTGTCTCTTGCAGTTGTTGCAGAGCTTGATGATCTTACCGTTGGAGGTCTGATCAATGGCTATGGTATCGAAGGAAGCTCTCATATTTATGGCCTGTTCTCCGATACTGTTGTGGCTTATGAAATTGTTTTGGCAGATGGCCGGTTGGTTAGAGCAACAAAAGACAATGAATACTCCGACCTTTTTTATGCTATCCCATGGTCTCAGGGGACACTAGGACTCCTTGTTGCAGCCGAGATTAAGCTTATCCCTATTAAGGAATATATGAAGGTAACATACAAGCCTTTAGTGGGTAATCTTAAGGAGCTCGCCCAAGGTTATATTGATTCATTTGCACCAAGGGACGGGGATCAGGACAATCCAGACAAGGTACCGGACTTTGTTGAGACCATGATCTACTCTCCAACTGAAGCTGTCTTCATGACGGGTAAATATGCTTCAAAGGAAGAAGCCAAGAAGAAGGGAAACAAAACCAACAGTGTTTGCTGGTGGTACAAACCGTGGTTCTACCAGCATGCTCAGACTGCATTGAAGAAAGGCGAATTTGTTGAGTATATCCCAACGAGAGAATACTACCACAGGCATACTAGGTGCTTGTATTGGGAGGGGAAACTGATTCTTCCCTTTGGTGACCAGTGGTGGTTCAGGTTTCTCTTTGGTTGGTTGATGCCCCCTAAGGTCTCTCTCCTCAAGGCTACTCAGGGCGACGCTATTAGAAACTATTATCATGAGATGCACGTCATTCAGGATATGCTTGTCCCACTGTACAAGGTGGGAGATGCTCTGGAATGGGTCCACAGAGAGATGGAGGTATATTTACTAGTTTTTTCCTATCTTATGTCTTACAATTTTGATGTTGTTAGTTTTGTATTCATACTAACAAGTAAACATTGTATAGGTATATCCAATCTGGCTCTGCCCACACAGGTTGTACAAACTCCCAGTGAAAACCATGGTGTATCCTGAGCCAGGATTTGAGCTACAGCGCAGACAGGGTGACACCCATTATGCTCAAATGTACACTGATGTTGGAGTCTATTATGCTCCCGGGCCAGTTTTGAGAGGTGAGGAATTCGATGGGTCTGAGGCAGTCCGTAGGATGGAGAGCTGGTTAATTGAGAACCACGGTTACCAGCCACAATATGCTGTCTCTGAGCTCAGCGAGAAGAACTTCTGGAGAATGTTCGATGCTGGCCTCTACGAGCACGCCAGGAGGAAGTACGGAGCTGTGGGCACCTTCATGAGCTTGTACTATAAATCAAAGAAGGGCAGAAAGACGGAGAAGGAGGTTCAGGAAGCCGAGCAGGCTATCTGCGAAGCGCCTGACGCTGAGGCCGACTAGAACACGGAGAATGCTGGTTGTTGTTGTTGATGAATTTCGAGTAGGATTGTGTTGTTTCCTGCCTTTTCTCTGAGTTATGGATTTTGCTTTGGTTATTTTGCTTTATGTATTGAGATCTGTAGTTTGCTCAGTTTGACTATGTATTGTAGACTTTGATTTGGACTTAGGAAGTCCTGCGCTGCGCACCATCTCTCTCCTATTTTTCAATCCTGTGATGTTGACTCTCACCTAATTTATGACAGGAAATGGGTTTACTGTATTTACTTCGACTTCTCAGAGTCTTTAACTTAAATAATTTTGATTTATTTATTTATTTTTATTTATTTATTTTTAATTTCCAGGCCTCAATTTCATTAAGAGGCGATTCATTTCTATTTTCAGCCTGGTTTAGCGATCCAAAATTTGCATGTCAATAAGGGAAGGAAACATTAACATATGGATTTGAATGGTTTTATTTGTTTTTAGAACCTTCACACAAATATTAACAGCATGTAGATGAAATTGCAAATTTGAGGTGAGAACGATAGACAGCAATTGAATATGGATAAATAAATAATCGTGAAGCCCCTACCAATTGTAGGTGATTGAGAGCCGTGAGAAACATTGGTAAAATAAACTAGTTTCCACATAGTGTATATCTTTAAACCAATATAAAGCAAAACTCATATGCCATTGCTTAATGCATTGGAATGTTCTAAATTATTTTACAAACACACTATTTTTGGTACATCTGCCCAAATAAAAGCCATTGGAGCACTCTGGCCCAAAGAATAAAGTATAAGAGAGAACCTATAGACCAAATAAACAGGATATTAGGACATATTTGTTAAGATGGAATTGAATGGTTTCGAATAGAATGAAGATTGAGAAATGAATGAATGTATTGTTTGGCAGTCACAATAAATACGAAAAGAATGGACTCACTATTCCTTTAAAAGATTTCATTCATAGGCTTGGTAACTAGGAATGGTATGAAATTATTTCATATTACTAAATTACCATTTATATTATAATCAATCGAAGTATTACTTTAAATTCGTATTAAACTATTTTTTATATGATATTCTTATTTGGTAATTAATAATTAAGATAATTGAATTTTTGTTTCAAATAGGTACTAATGAATGTGGAAATGTAAAGAACTTCATAAATATGAATTGGCGGCATAGTAAAAAAATATATTGAATAAAATTAAATTATATGACTGTGAAATCATATAGAAATGACTTAGATACAAAACATTCATTGATTTAACTATAGTGATTTGTTCGCCATCTGAGCCTTTCAAATATTTATTCATGTATTATTTAAATATACGTATATAGCGATTGTTGAAAACGTTCTTAAATTCATCAAATAGAAAAACATCTTAAAAATTAATGATTATAAATTTAATTTAGAATTATTTCTAAATAATTACATATATTACTATAATTTAGTCTGTGACTTTCAATTTAAATTAAAATATGTTTAAAAATAAATATTGAACATGAAAAATAATTGTAGGGACCAATTTAACATAAAAATGATAAAATTGTAAAATCATAAATCATATATTAGATTGTTTTCCTTCTTTTTTCTATTCTAGTTCGACTATTTGGATTTATGATTTCCCAGCTTACACGAGGGGATAGTATTCTTCAAAATGTTGATTAATATTACTATGTCTTTCCTTTCAAAATAATAAAAAATAAATAGGACATTAGTTTACAATTTTTTAATAACTACAAAAATATCCAAAATCTTATTTATTGGCAATTATATATTTTGTCTTTTCATTTGTAACGTATATTAAATTATGGATGCCAGCTAATCATAACTCACAACACGATCAAAATCCAATGAACAAAACAACCTGTCAAAATTCCACATATTAATAATATAAAAGTGACCGTTACAAGCTGAACGTTGAGCTTTACCGTTACGCTTCAAGCTTTCGAAATTTCCACTCTTCTTTATATCCATGAAATATTCCAGTCCAGACAAGCAGATTCCAGTCACTTCCTTCATATATTCCAAGCTCAATAACACAAACACAACTCTCTCTCTCTGTCTCTCTCTCACACACACACACACTGAAGTAGCTGCGATGGGGATGGTGATAGTGTTATCGTTGCCTTTGATTCTGTTTTCAGTACTTCTAGGATTTGGGTGTTATCTTTTCGGAAGAGCAAAGGGCAGGAAAGAAGCATACGCCACCGCACAAATTTTCGGCGCACCAGCTCCGCCGCCTGGAAGCGTCGCCGCCGATTACCAAGCATCTCATCCGCCACTACAACCCCACTTGAAGCCCGACTATTCTACCAATGTTTAGTGCTATATTTTCTGCGATGAGAGAGCTTTCTTCTGTGTGAAAAAAATGGTTTTTTGTGAATTGGGAATATTATATATTGATGTATGTACTATACATATATGTGGATTTGTGGTGAAATTTAATTTTTTTTGTACGCCTTGTATGATGAAATATTAAGTTTTTTAATTTTATATATATTTGTTGAAATGATCACATTTGCTGTTGAATAGCTTCAAAACCCATATGTACTCCATTATTTATTTATCGTTCATCAACAAATTCATAATACTGTACATACAATGCTTTTCTATTCCACAATTTGTAAAAATAATGGAAATAAAGATTGGAAAATTGAAAAATTAATACAGATTATTTTGACAATTTAAGTTTAAGTTACATACATCACCCCAGAAATTATTGGCGTTAAAATGACATGAAGGTCTGCAGAAAATGATAATACGATCACTTATATAGCGTTTCAAAAGAGAGTGAGGACGAGTTTACTTCAGCAAGATTCCCTATACACACGGTAGTTGGCGGCGGCGGCCGTGTCGACGTCGTATGGGCAAATTCCGTTTCATCAATGGCTGTAAAGCTCAAATCCCGCACGATTCTCGAACCCTTCGCAGAATCCGCCGTCGACTCCGGCAGCTCTCCGATCAAACACGCCGCTCTTTCCAAGCTATCCGACGACCTAACTCTGATTTACATCGGCAATATCTCCGGCGTCCTGTTACTCTACTCGCTGCGAACTTCGCAGACTTCCCCGCCGCAAATCGCTTTCGTGAGACGCCTCGCGCTGCCCGGCACCGGCGTGTTGAGTTTGATCCTCCCGCTCGTTCACATTGGTAAAGTCATTGTCCTCTTTGATGGATACTTGTATCTGATTGACTCTAATTTAGCCGAACCGCCTAAGAGAATTGTTCTATTCAAAGGAGTCACTGCGTTTTCTCCGAAATTCCGAAGTACAAGTTATGGTTCGGCTCTTCATAGTAATGACAGTGCTCATGCTAATTATCCACACACAAATTGAGATAGTAACGATTTGAAGAGTTTTTTCGCGGTTGGGATTGGGAAAAAGTTGGTATTAGCAGAGTTGGTTTTGGGCGGTTCTCTGGTGATATTGGAAGAGATTCAAGGGGTTTTTGATGGATTAATTACGACTGTGCTGTGGATTGACGATTCTGTGTTTGTTGGTACCAAAATTGGGTGAGTATTAGATAGGAAAAAAAAAAAGAAGAGAAGTGAGCCCATTAAGTAGGGAGGGCTAAGAGAGAGTTTCATCGAAAAGACTGGCTGCGGTGAATTCCGGTGCGCGTGAGCTGGATGGGAAAGAGTTGCGAGTTGGTCTTCTCACTACCAGATTCATCTAGTTTGCCGAGACTGAAGTTGCTGGCGAAGGACTCAAGGGTGATGTTAATGGTTGACAATGTAGGGATTGTTGTGGATGTGGCGGGGCAGCCAGTGGGAGGCAGCTTGGTGTTTAAGGAGGTTCCCAATTCGATTAAGGATATAGGAAGTTATGTGATTGCTGCGAGGAATTTGACGTTGGAAATGTATCACGAGAAAACGGGATTCTGTGTTCAGAGGCTTACATTTGGATATGGAGGTGCGGGACCATGCATGCTGGCAGATGAGGAGAGCGAGATTGGGAAGCTTGTTGCAGTTGCAACAAGCTTAAAGGTAAATTTCAAGCTTGAAAATAGTGATTGAACCTTGAGTTGAATGTATAATGTGTCGCTTTGAATTGTAGATGATGCTCAATTGTGATTTGTTTGTACGTCTATTGTATTTCATATCATGTTATTCCGTTTAGACATGGCATCAGCTTATACAGTGGATTGCTTGTTCTTTTAGGTAATTTGTTACTGAAGGTTAAAAAGTGATGGATTCGGGAGTGAGCTTGATGTGATTATCAAATTTGACTGAGAATTGAGTGTTGATTGCCTTATTCCAGATGCTTATTTTGTCCTATTATGTCTCTTATTTTTTCGTATTCAAGCTGATCTGCTACTGGAGAGTTTCTGGGGAAGAAGAAATCAAAGATCTGCTCAGGAAAAAGAGCTTCAAGGAAGCCATCTCCTTGGTTGAAGAGCTAGAGAATGATGGTGAAATGACAAAGGAGATGCTCTCGTATGTCCATGCACAGGTGGGATTCCTGTTGCTATTTAATTTGCATTTCAAGGAAGCAGTAGATCACTTGCTTTCAGAAAACATGCAGCCTTCTGAACTTTTTCCATTTATCATGCCAGACCCAAATCGGTGGACTGTGCTGGTAAGTCTTAATTTCTTTCTATTTTGTGCTTATTGCACAGCTTAACATGTTTCTTTTTGTCCTTTTGAATGTCATACCTCGATCCTAGTCTTGTTTTTTAAAACTTACCACTTGTATCCATGTTTATATGTGCATCTTTGTTGCAATTGTCATGTTATTTGAGATGGTGATTACTAATGTATAGATTGTTTGGATCCAGGTCCCAAGAAACCGGTATTGGGGTTTGCATCCTCCTCCAACACCTCTTGAAAATGTAATAGATGATGGACTGACAGCTATTCAAAGAGCTCTTTTTCTTAAGAAGGCAGGTATAGAGTCTGCTGTTGATGATGATTTTCTTCTACATCCACCCACAAGAGCTGATCTGTTAGAGTCTGCCATAGAGAACATGATAAGGTGTTTCTAAGTTGCTGTTGGTAGTTTACTCAATTTCGTTCGAGGGCCAGAGTTCTTTTTATGAGTGCTTGAAATATTTTGGTTTCCTATCTCAAGGTGTATTGCATTGTGCGCTACTCTAGATCTGGCTAATTTTGTTTGTCCAACTTTCACTAATGTGCTGCAGATATTTGGAAACATGTCGCGAAAGAGATCTAGCCATTTCAGTGAAGGAGGGAGTTGACACTCTTCTGATGTATCTTTATAAAGCTCAAAATTGTGTTGATGACATGGAAAAGCTTGCTTCTTCAGATAACCGCTGTGTAGTGGACCAGTGGTATGGATTACCTTTTACTTCTCCCTCAATTGGTTCAACCTAATCATTTTAAAAAACCATTGTCTGCCTTGACTTATCATGATTGCCGTGTCAGACATCATTGATGTGGCCTTTTAAAATGAATGATTTTGCGTCATACATTACAGATATCTCAAGTGGTTGATTGAAGACCAAGATTCTCAGGACTCACAGTTCCATACGGCATTGCACTCTTGCTTGCAAAGTCAGCTCTTGAAACTTATGATGTGGAGCATTCAACTCAAGATTCTCTCAATGAGATGAATGTGAGAGAATGGAAGGAATTCAATTTTTGATAGTCCTGTTAGGGAAAGACTCCAGATATTCTTACAGTCATCAGCCCTATATGATGCAGGAGAGGTCCTTGATATGATTGAAGAGTCAGAACTTTGGCTTGAAAAGGTTGACTAATAATTCTCTCCTTACATAACCTGAAATTGTCTGATTCAGTATGTCTATTTTACTTCAAGAAATAAGAATATAAGATATTTTTTCCATGTTAACAGCTGAATCTGATATTAAATCTTTACTGTTACTCTCTATATCTAACTAATCTGGCTTGGTTGCCTTTTGGCAGGCTATTCTTTATAGGAGGCTTCGCCAAGAAACACTTGTGCTAGATATCTTGGCTTTGTAAGTTTCACAACACTATCAAAAGTAGGATAGTTTGATTCCTTCCTTTTATCCTGTATAGGTTGACATATTTTGTGGTATATGTTTACCAGAAATACCGCCTGCTTATCGTTGTATTATAGTGCATGAAAGATAGGAGATTCATGATCTGTATTCAAGTTTATCATGATGTAGAGTGACGGGATTATATGTCCCTTTCACTTTATTAGGAAACTGGAGAACTTTGAAGCTGCTGAAAACTACTGTGCGGAGGTCGGTGGACCAGATGCTTATATGCAACCAGTTATCTTTCTCTCTTTTTATTCCTTGAATGCTGGTGAGAATACTTACATCATGGCGTAATATTATTGTTCTCCACGATGCCATCAAGTTGCTCGATATATATTTGGATCCTGAGGATGGCAGAGAGCCCATGTTCAAAGCAGCCGTCAGTCTACTCCAAAATCATGGAGAAATGCTAGATCCTTTGAAAGTGCTTGAGGTATAGGTTTGCATCCTGCTTGCCCCATGCCACTAGCATTAATGTTCCTGATCTTCTATTTGTGATTATTAATACAACTTAGTGTTCTACACTATTTATATGACTTATTTCCTGTCCCAGAGATTGTCACCAGATATGCCCCTTCAGCTTGCTTCAGATACAATATTAAGAATGTTTAGAGCCCCCGGCAGCATCATCGTCTGCAAGGAAAAGTATGTTTCGTGATGTACACCTGCTGGTTTGTCATTAATATTGATTCCTTCTCGTATCATAAATGGTTTTGGATTATCATTTGACATTCAAATGAGTTTTTGGCATAAGAAATTGACACGATTTTAGACTCCGAAATTTGTGTAAAAAGAAATTTGTTGATGATATTAATGATAATCAGGTCCTTGCAGACTGCTAACATACTGCCTTTTTTGCAGATTGTTCACAAGATATCTCATGCCTTGGATGTTGATGCGAGCTTAGCAAGACTGGAAGAGAGGTCCCGCCTTGTTCAGATTAATGATGAAAGCTCTTGTGATTCTTGCCATGCTCGACTCGGTACCAAGCTGTTTGCAATGTACCCATGATTCCGTTGTTTGTTACAAGGTTTGCTGTTTCTTCCTTTCTATGGTTTATGTTTCAATTTGGTGCTCTACCTTGCTTCCTGATTGATGGACACCTTTCTTGCACTGCTACCGTTGTCAAGGTGAGTCCACTTCCGTCAGTGGTCGCGATTTCAAGAGAGACATCTTACTCAAACCCGGATGGTTGGTTACTTGATGAAATGCTGAATATATAATCTGAATTCAAGACGACGTGGTGCTGCTATCTTAAACCCGGACAAGCAAATAGATGTCGAATTCATCTTTCAATCGTTATTTTGCTTGGTTAGATTTGCTTACTCTGAAGTTGGGAGGTCATCGAGCTTACTTTGAAGTTGGGAGTTCATCGTGTTAGCTGTGTGGTGCCCGTCTGCTGCTCGGAATCAAACGAATTAGTTAAAATGAAGTATTTGGCCTGCATGTGTTATATTTGAGTTGAATTAAGGAAATAATGCTGAAAATTTACAGTAGAAATTTGCAGGAGAAGTAGAATTTTTTTGTTGCAGACTCTCATCGTCGATGTATATAATCTTGTAAAACTAGCTAAGTTTCTCTAACTTGAGCTGAAAAAAGAAGAAGATTATTTCCAATTCTATTCTTCTTTTGTTCATTGCTAAGTTGTAGATTGTAGTTTGATGAAAGATTGATTTCTGGAATAAATTCGATTAAATATATAATTTCAATATTTGTAGATACAAATAATAGTATATATGAGGATGTTAGAGCATCGGATGTGCCGTGCTCTAAGCATGTTGATGCGTGCTCCATGGGCTGAGCACGGTGATGCGAGTATGGTGCACGTTGCGGAATTTTTTGGTGAGGGCGAATGAGAGTACGCCATGTGGCGTCCGTTATATATATTTTTTAATTTCTGAATAATCAAAATTTTGAAAAATAAAATAAAATTTGCAATGGCCGAATCCTTATTCCAATGGCCATATTTCCATTTTATTTTTTAATTCTAAAATTCCATTTTAAATACCCCACTTTCCATTTATTTTATACACACCAAAATCACTTCAAATTCTCTCCACTTCACTTCACAATACTCTGTATGCTTTTCTCTCTCAGCACTTGTTGTTCAGATGGATCCTTTCGGCAACGAAAGAAATTTTCCCGGTGACGATGATCCAACCAACTACTACGAGCACTATTTTAGAATGCTTCGCGATGCTGAGGCACTGGCGAGGCGTTAAATGGTCACAATGGAACCCAGTCAACCCTGACAATCGAGGCAATACATCCACCAGCGCAGAGAAGGCGCGCGCCGACACCCGTCTCATCGCAGATTATTTCTCCAGAAATCCGCAATGGGGGGCGACTGTATTTCGCCAGCGGTTCTGCATGAACCGAGATTTGTTTATGCGCATAACCAATACGTTGGTAGCGCGTGAACCGTACTTCCAACAACGTCTACACAATACTGGCAGCTCAGTCTTTCCACGCTCCAAAAATGCACGTCGGTCATCCGACAACTTGCAACTGGCGCAAGTTCCGATATATTTGACGAGTATTTGCACGTCGCCGAGAGCACGAAGAGAAAATACTTGAGGAAATTATGTAAGAGCATTAAGACGCATTCGGAGCCGAGTACTTGAGGTTGCCGACAACTCAAGACTGTCAGTACCTGCTCAATATGCATGAGGCTATACATGGCTTCCCCGACATGCTTGGCCACATCGATTTCATGCATTGAGAGTGGAAAAATTGTCAATCAGTATGGAGATGGCAATATACCAGTGGCCGTGGCACCCATCCGACCATGATTCTAGAAGCAGAAGCTCATTACCGGCTATGGATTTGGCATGCGTTCTTTGGTGTCGTCGAGTGCAACAACGACATCAACGTGGTGAACCATTCAAACGTCTTCAACAATGTGTTGGCTGATAGGGCCCTGGTGATGAGCTAAACGGCCAATGGATGTCAGTATGACTTGGGATACTATCTCACAAACGACATCTATCCCAAGTGGCCGACTTACGTCAAAACTTTTCGTGTACGACTGACCTGAAAAAAGCATGTTTCACCCAGAAGCAAGAGTGGGCGAGAAAAGACGTGTAACGCGCATTCGGCGTGCTCCAAGCACGGTTCACAATCTTCAAAGGTCCAACTTGTTCATGGTTTAAGGACATTGTAGCTGATTTCTTGTATGCGTGCATTATATTGCACAACATGATTATCGATGACGAAAAAGTAAATACCGCTAATTGGGCCGACGAAGAGACAGTTGAATCCTTTGCTACAAGCGACACTCCCAATCAAGGTGTCCTGACGAGTTTCCGCACTTACGCCGCTTGCCATGAGCCGACACGCAATAGAGAACAACATTCTCGACTCCAACATGATTTGATTGAAGAAATCTAGACACGCTTTGGTTCTCTTCAGAAGTAGTATTTTAATTTTAATTATGTAATTTTTAGTTTTAAATATACACTTTTTAGATTACATACTTTTTTAATTTAAATTATGTATTCTTTTTCATTTTAATTATATAATTTTAAGATTTTTAATGAATTTTGTAATTTTTATTTATAAATAAATTATTTTAATTGAATATATAATTAACAAAAATAGTAATAAGAAAAGATAATAAACTATAAGATAATACTTAGTGAGATATAGGAAAGAAAAAAAAAAGTTGAGTACTGCTCAAGCGGAGTTCGTCAAATTCTAATACACTTGATAACAACTGTAGGCTGATGTGTTTATGTGGCAGAGAATCCTACATCATATTTTGGGATCTTTAAACTTGTGGAGGCAGCATGACTCCAGTCCCGGATAGATCGAGTCCCAAATCCCACACCCAATCACAACTGTCCATGTCAGCATCCCCCAACCCACCTTATCCTCTCCAAACCACTGCTCCCAAAATCTAAAATTCATCTCCTTTCCCTTCATATTCTGCAACACACACACACACGAAGAAGAGAACACATCTCATCAAGAAAAAGATGTCCCTCACAATCCCCACCAACCTCTCCAAATCCATCTCCACCCCCAAATTCGGCTCCGCAAAGACAAGAAGCCCTGCCATAATATGCCAAGCTAACGCCCCCAACCAAGAAAACTCTTCTTCTACGGCGTCTCAGCTCAAAGCGTTCTCGGCGGCGCTGGCCCTCTCCTCCATCATCTTCTCCGCCCCGGTGCTCCCCGCCTCCGCCGATATCTCCGGCCTCACCCCTTGCAAGGACTCCAAACAGTTCGCCAAGCGCGAGAAGAACGAGATCAAGAAGCTCGAGTCCTCCCTGAAGCTCTACGCCCCCGACAGCGCCCCCGCCCTCGCCATCAAGGCCACCGTCGAGAAAACCAAGCGAAGGTAAACCGTTAGGCAGAGTAAGATCCTAAAGTTATTAAAATAATCCCCAATATTTTATAAATTCCCCCAAAATTTAAATTACTCAATTCTAATTTTTTTATAATCTTATAAACGAAAATTAATTTACAAAAAATAATTATACTATAGTTTGTTATTTCTAATATCTTTCTGTCTCAATTATTTAGGTTTGTTTTTTATTTTTCAATATCCAAAATATATAGATTTATTTCCATAAATGATAATAATTTTATAACTTATTTACTAATATACTCCTATTTAACTTTTTGATTAACTCTTTAGCACTAATTATTTATAAAAATAAATATGAAAATATTAAGATTTCCTTTATAAACATTTGTTTTCCGATTATTTTATTAATCTTAGTAAAACTTTCAACCAATTTATATAATTGGGATGAAATGAATATATACAATCAATTTCATCCATCTTTATTTTCTCTTTAATTTATGATCGTCTCTCTAATTTGTAGATTCAATTATCTAAACATTTTGCAATTTATAAGTGCTTTGAAACCTTACATCTTTATAAATTCTTTAAAATAAGTAATAGTTAAACGCCATATAAACCCTTTAAAAAAAAGGCAAGGCCTCATTTTGAAGTATAGATTGTAACTAACACCTCGAATTGCGGCCGCAGGTTCGACAACTACGGGAAGCAAGGGCTCCTGTGCGGCGCCGATGGACTGCCCCACTTGATCGTGAGCGGTGACCAGAGGCACTGGGGCGAGTTCATCACCCCAGGCATCCTCTTCTTGTACATTGCCGGGTGGATCGGGTGGGCAGGGCGGAGCTACTTGATCGCCATCAGAGACGAGAAGAAGCCGACGCAGAAGGAGATCATCATAGACGTTCCGTTGGCAAACAGGCTCATCTGGAGAGGCTTCAGCTGGCCCGTTGCTGCCTACAGAGAGTACTTGAACGGAGAGCTCATTGATCCCAATGTTTAGAGCTCGATTTTCGGGTATTTGTTGTTGGATTTGATTGGATTGATGTTGCTTGGAGCAATGCCTAATGCTGTTGATTGTTTTGTAGCAGGTGAAGGTGCAGGGTATGGAGGAGCGGAGGAGAGGGGGTGGAAGTGGTGAGGTTGAGGGGATGTTTTTGTGGAGAAAATCTTGTACTTATACATGTAAACCTTGTTGTGCATTTAGACTTGCGTTTGGAATCATTATTTAACCAAGGAAATCACGAGGGATGTGTTTGCTTATTGCATTGCACTTCTTCCATCCCATTTGAAACGGTTCATTTTTTTGGGCATGGATATTTAAAAGTGAATGTTAAATTGTATAATTAGATTCACATATAGTGTTAACAAGGAGATATGGACTTACAAATGTTATTCCTTGAAGAACAACATTTGAATTTGCACAAAAGATGAAACTATATTGATGTAGTGAGTCTATATATAATGATAATGATAATGACAATGATAATTAATAACAATATGAACAAGCCCAGATTGAAAAAAAATAGTCATAGCGCTCATGGCACCTATATTGGGCGTGTAGAATAACATTCTTCTATTATCTAAGTGGACGACCACATGGACTCTCTAAAGGTTGGGTGTTCGACCACTCCTGTATCCATGTGGAAACTCGACGGCTTGGAGTGGGACAAGAATGTGTAGGATAGGCTATTACTGGGGCTCGTGGGCTGGCGGGCCCCGAGCCTGAGGTGCAGCATCTCAGCCTGAGTCAGGGCGAGCTGCTGCCTGAGCCCGTCGATCTGCTGTTGCAGATAGGATATGGCTCCTACGCAGCCGTAGACAGGGTCCCGCACCCTCGCGTTCGCCTCGTATACCATGCTGCTGACCGCGTCGCCTCTGTGCTCCTCCGGCAACTCCTGAGGGGCCAATGTGAGAATACAAGATCAAACAGACATACAGTCTCTCTATTTTGAAAACATCATTACATTCTAACTTACCTGCAGCATCTTGCTGACGTTGCTAGCTCCGAACACCTTGTGCACGCCCGCGAACTTTCCCGGCTCCTCCGCCGGGAAATATGGTGCGAAGATGCAGTCCTGGGAGCACCTCCGGCGGAGGAGCTTGCAGGCAGCGCACGGCGAGGAGGCATTCTGTTTTCTGCTCACTTCCATCTATTTTTCCTAATTACATGATCAATATTCTATCCAAATCAATAAAGAAAGAAAGAAAGAAAAAGTTTGTTTGTGTGATTAAAAGCACTAATGAGGTGTGATATTGATTTATATGGGGAAATTGATGAACAAGTGACAAAAAGATAGCTGTTGTTAACGTTCACCAATAAGAGATTAAAGAAGAAAAGAAAAAAATTTGTGAAACAATTTTTTTTGAAAGTAGGAAAGAGATTCAGAGAGTAGGTTTATAATGGAAAAATTGTGGGACCAATTTTGTGGAATTCCATTTCCACCACTTCAAATATTTTTTGAGATTTCTTTTAAAATAGTAGTTTTCTTTCATGATAAGACGGTTTTTGGCGGCATGTAGAAGTTATTGATTAATTAAATTATTATAATTAAAAGCTTGGTTTTTATTTAATTGTGAAATTTATTTGTGCTACATGGCATGTGCAACTACTGGAGGTTTCGTAATAAATTATGAATAATTGGTGTTTATGTTTTGGACAGATTTTATAACGTAAAAATGACCGTTAAATACGTAGAATTAATGTCGAAAGCACACGTGGTGGACTTCTTTTTAAACATTTGAGCTTTTATTTGTATTTATAATATAATCTTGATTTGTGAACAGCGGCGGATCTAGCGGGCGGCCGACCCCCCACCCCACGCTCTCACCCCCGCCCCCGAACAGCTACTTTTTTTATGTTGTAAGAAGAGATGTACGATTGATTGGTATTGAATATTTGGGTAGCCTTTCTCGAAAGATTGTTGAAACTAAAAAAGATAG
>JAYDZE010381140.1:0-17188 GCA_034509125.1 Monilaria moniliformis
ATTTCGTCCATAGATTTATTCATCCAATGGTTGATATTAAGTATTAGTTATGCATATAAGAGTGGTTTTGATTATAATGTGACCCTATATATATATATATATATATATATATCGACGTTTTGATAGAACACAAATTAATTTGTGTTACAAAATAAACAAACATTGTGCAAATACAAATAAATGCCTATCATTAAAATGAAAAGAATCGGTTTAAAAACAAGTGTTGAGAAAGTCGAAATTTCTTTTTGAAAATTTACTAATATCTATGTCTACTATTTTTTTAATTATAGGATATTAATATTTCAACATGCAGAAAGTTGATAGTTCTTTTTTTTTATCATTTATGAAGATCAACACTTTATTTAAACTGGATTTATTTATTGAAATATTAAAGGCCTGCTGTAACGTAGGCTGTAAAGTTCAGTTGGGTCATAAGTTGATATAACTTCATTCATAAATATCCTCAGTAATTAAATATTACCACTTTTAGATTAAGTTATTTCAGATATAAATACTACAATCAAAGAGTACCATAAAATTGTGTTTCAAAAAAAAAAAAAAAGAGTTCTATAAAATTTGACTTCCTACTGTTTTTATGCAAGTTTACAACAAGAGTGGTGATAGAGTAGTCGGCTTCACTTCTATTTTATTTTGTATATTCGATTGAAATTTTTACTAAACATATATTTCAAACTGCAATTTCTATAATGTTTTATGAATTGTAGAAGAATTCCGTATCCACAAAAGTTATTTAAAATAGTTGAAATTCAATTCCAATGGTTTTTTTTAGAACCAATTAGTAACGATTTTAGTACCCAAATACTCCGCACAACAAGACAACTTTATATTATAGTATAATTATATTAAATGTCTAATATACAATATATTTATTATAAATATTTTGACGCAATTTCTAAACTAACTCATCAAGATAGTCAAAACTAATAGTTAGCAACAAACTTTAAAAACTAAAATATAGCCGATTTTATATTTTTTTTTTGGACGAAAATGTCTTTCAGCTCATTTCTTTTATATCTTTTTGGCTTATTTCACTCTCTAATTCTTGTATCTCTCTCTTCAACATTATTTTGTTACTACCGCCGTCGGCCACTACCCCCGCCAGCGCCGCCTGACGCCACCACTGCAAAGTGCCAAATCTTTGAATTTATTCTATGAGTTGGTCAATTCATACCTTGCATACCAAACTTGCATGATTTGATATACATGGTATATATGAATGCGGTCAATTCATGTCTTGCATGTTAAGGCTGGCGCGCAGGTCTGGTAAGCCTCGTACGAATTGACTGAATTCATACCAGAATTACCAAGCTTGCATGGTATGAATTCAAACCATGTAGGGCGCAAATTTGGTATGCGTGATATAAATTTAGTCAATTCATAGCTTGCATACCAAACTTGCAGCATGCAGGTCCTTTTTGCAGCCCGCATGTCCCGATAGAGTATAGTTGATGCCCCAACTATACTGCGAAATCACATTGATATCTTCTAACAATGTCATATATATCAATGGCACCTTGCAACTGGTGCCGTCGAGGAATATCAACCCACCCAATAAAACGAGCACATACATACGTGCCCTTTTGAGGTAAACCTCGTCATCGAGTTTATCTGCTAGAGGTTCACTCATCCTAGCAGTAAGTGCAGCTACAGAAAGACCAGCCTTTTTCATTTCAGTCTCGCGAGGGGTAAGCCCAATAAGTGGTGACACTCTTGCATCCATACTTCTGTCTTCAAACTAAAGTCCACCCCATTCACAACAAATCCATCAACTATGAGACCTCACAATACCTCCACATCTTCTAACGTTATTGTTGCCTAGGAAGATGGAATGAATTAGTCTCTGGTCGCCACCGCTCAACCAAAGCGGTGATCAAGTGATGATCGACGTCTTTTGGCTTCCCACAAGTCAAAAGACCTCCAAATCCAAACCTATGTATAAACTCCACAACCTGTTGATGAATGAGTTTACAATCGCATAGCTTGCTCTCATATCTACGGACTTGCAAAGCCTTCTGATCTTGCCCTGCCCAAATCCTTCTCGAAACGTAATCTCACTGTAAAAATAGCACCAAATGATCCTCTGGGCCGCATAACAATTTAGCACTTGATTGTGAAGAGCTTACCATTATACAATTCCTAATAAATAAAATTATCAAACACGATGTCAAATTCAAGCTAAATATATCATACATAACAATCTAAAATTCGCAAAATAATAGCCAAATTTCTCAAAATTGCTCAACCATAGTAAGAATATCAATCCAATTTTTTTTGAAAAAAATTACCAACAACAATAGCCAATTTACCAACAACAATAACCAATTTTTCAACAACAATAGCCAATTTTTCAACAAAAATATGTAATTTTTACAACAAGAACAATAGCCAATTTACCAATAACAATAACGAATTTCGCAACAACAATAACCAATTTTCCAATAAAAATAGACAATTTCACAACAATAATAGATAATTTCTAAACTATCCTACACTAATTTATCATCTCTACATAGTCAATCATGTTTGTCATTTTATCGAACATCTAATATACCACCTAATACATTACAATATCTAACAAGTTAATACACTATTATATATCATCTAATATTCCAATTACAAACAAAATAGTTATTTCTACATATCACACAATGTATCTAACAATCTAATTATTTAAACTCAATCAAAATACCTAAACATATCAAAATTTTAGCATAAATTACTTATACCCTAACTATACAAAAAATTATCAAAAATATGAAAATTAAACCATAAATTTAACAATACAAGTAGAATTACATATCTCTGGATGATTTTCAACAAGAAATGGCGAAACGATGCGAAGAAACGTGCGAAATGGAAATAAAATTTAAGGATTGAAGTTGTGGTGGAATGAGCTTTCGCAACTGCCTGAAAGTTGTATATCATGAGAGCGATGCATGAGGGTGATGTGTCTCCTGTAAGACGCATGTCGCTCATGCGTCTTCCAGTCCATCAACCAAAACGACGCCGTTTCACGATAGATGCATCAGCTTAACGCGTCTTCAATTAAGTAAAGATGCATGACGCAAATGCATCTTTTCTAGTTTCAGATGATTTTTTTTTTTTACAAAAAAAACTTTCCATTTCGAAAAGTTTTATCTTAAATTGACCTATAATCAGATAAAAAGCCGGGTTTGTGTAGAGTAGATGGAGAGTGATGAGGAAAAATGAAAAATGAGGGAGGAATGAAATTAGGATAGATAAAAGGGTCAACAAGAATTTGATCAAAAATTTAATGGCAATTTCGTCTGAAAATTTGAGAAATTACAATATATTAGTTTTTTAAAATTCATGACTAACTACTAATTTTGACAATTTTAGTAGACTAGTTCGACATATTAACACCATATTTTTCCATGTTATGAAACCTGCAGTACTTTGCGTTTCGAAGACGTAAAATAAAAAAATAAAAAAATCCATGATTATAATTATAAAATGTTGTGAGCAGTTCCCTATGGTTTTTGTTTAATTAGGTAGGTAACGGCGTTACACAAACCGTCATCTCTCCCTCTTCCCTTTCTGACCTGTTATGGAATAACTAAAAGAAGTCTCTCTCTCCTCTCTCTGAGCATATGTATAGATATGGATTATATATATATATATATATATATATATATATATATATATTTACTTTTACTTTGTTAATGTTTCCATTCGTGTTTTATGCATATAAATCTCTCACTCTTCTACACTCCTGCACGCTTCACCTATTATTCTCTAGGGTTCGCGACTGGTGAAGCGCCTCTGCTCGATCACGTAACTTTCTTTTTCTTTTTTTAAATCCCTTTTTATGTAGAGTCTCGATTTTTCTAGCTATCATGTGAAGTATATGGATTTGTTGAGTATATTTATTGCTGTTTTCGCGGAATCATGTCTCCTGGAGGTTGAAAATCGGAGTTATTGAAAATTGGAAAAAGGTGCATGTAATGCCAAAAAAGAATTGCTATAGCTCTCAGTTGTTAAGCAATGAATTCCGGATCTGAGTAAATCTATTTATAGGGGATTTCCTTATATTCTCCGCAATAATCGGTGCATGAAAATGTGTTAGTGTTTTTGGCATCTGCTATGCACATGAAGCTCACTGGTGTAAGTGTTCATTCTCTTCACGCGACTGACAATTTGTTTGTATTGTTATTGTCCTGTGGTTTTACTTCTCTGGTGGACTCAATGGGTGAGGTCTATGTTAGATCTTCAAGCGTTCATCTGCATTAATAATTTGGTTGTTGATCTGTGATTGTTTTTAGTGTGTGGTCATGGATCTGTGGATGCTTTGATTTAGGTTGTTGAAGATGAAGATAACAAGTGAAATCGAATTGGATTGGTAATACAATTTTGTGCGGTGTTTCTGGTTTAGCTCATAGTGGTACTATTTGGGTCATCTTTTTGTTGTTTGATTTTGAGCTTCATGTAATGTAACAATTTTGTCAGTAATAGGCCTTAATTTACATGGAAGGGTGTTGCTTGTGTGCAAATCCTAGTTAATGTTGTCAGTATGATAATGTTTTATAGGCAATGGTTTTATCCCCATTTCCAGCAAGTTAGTCTATATTGTCTACTTTCTTTGATATAATAAGCATATGGAATTGGTATATGTTTGTTCATTTACATATAGATCAGGGGTGTAATGAGGTGAAGCATATAGCTCTGATTTCCGTGATCTCTGGTGAGAATTGGAAGAGAATGTTGTGAAGTACTATTGTTGTTGAAAAGCTCACTGACAAACAAAGGGCTGTATTTTTATAATTAGCTGTTGGCTTGAGTTACTTTGTATGTTATGATTGCAGGTAATGTTTGCCAATATTCTCAAAGTTTATTTTCTGAGGTGATTGATACAGAAGGCTATTATAAACATAAGCTGTCCAAAACTTTTAGCCTGTATGTGTGATAATGGGAGCTGCTTGTTGTGTTGCTGCAAAGGACAGAACTATAGTACACGGACCAAGTAGTGGAACACTGCAGAGGCATGTACGGTATTCACCATCATGGAGCTTTAGATGGGATAATCGTGGTCGGGTAGCTGGAGAAGAAACACATGCAAATTGGTTGCATGATGGAGATGTAAGAAATGGTCAAGTTGAAGTAAAATATGGTAGTACTGTTGAAACTGCTTTCGCTTTGGAGGAAGGTAGTCCACTAGTTAGTCGTCGCTCACGTTGGCAGAAGTCTCCTGTTTCTGATGGAAATGCGGGTCATTCAAAGCTCCAAATTTCAGGTAAATTGCTGCTGGCACTTCCAACAAATTATTTTTTGGACATCTAATTGCAAAAGTAGGTGCAGTAATTGGACTTGATCCCTTCTAATTATCTTATATTGCAATTAAAAGAAAAGGGAGAGATCAGATTATTGGTGGATATTTTCATGGTACTATAGTGGGTGGTTAAAGCATATCTAACGGAAAAAGTGAACTATTCTTAAGAGGGTTACGTATGGCTTGTTTAAGAATATCAAGGAAATCTATTTTTATAGCCATCCTTTGAACTTGACCTGTAATACATTCCAATTCTGCTATTAGAAACTAGTAAAGTTGATGTTGAAGCACTTGGAGGTAGCAGAACATTTATTAGATACATGCTTTTATTTGTTTATGTGCAGATGTTGGTAGCATGTCTATGTTTAGGACTAGGTGCTCTTGTAGAATATGTGGAATTATTTTCATTTAGTTGGCTAGATGAGTCCTAGCGTGAGATTTTCTTCCAGTGACAGGACAAGACTATTTGTTGCATTGTTAGATTTGTGATCTGAAAGCTTTGATGTGAGACTAGAATTTGCTGATTTCTCAATAGGCTGGTCTGTGGAAAGGTGTTTTGCCATTTCTCAGGCACCACCAAAGAGTCCATAACAATAGACCCGTGAGACTATAATTTTTCAGCTTTTCTCCAACTATTATTACCTGAGACTTTTCAAACATATTAATCGATTTTTGATTGAAAGAGCTGATTCCTTATCTCCATTTCGAATAAATTAGACACTGTTCATTGGACATACAGAAATTTTATCAACTTTTTTTGGTTCTGTTACTACTGTAGCTGAGCTGTCTTTATTTATTTTTTCTTACAGATGAAGCTATCTCCAGGAATCTAGCGGAGGTATGTGGAGTGTTACTTGCAAATATGTGGTTGGAATTCCTCATCTGAAGTTTAATATTTCCTGCTCATTGCTCAGGTCAAGGACTCAGCAGAATCTTCATCGGTTTCACGCCCATCACCAGTCAAGCTATCTCCCTTATCCGAATCTGCAACATCCCCCATGACTTCACAAAGTCAGTTTCTTCATCCAGACCCAACTCCTTCAAGATGCCATCGCTATTCTCGTGGACCCCAGTTTTTGCACCAAGCGCCTGCTAGCCAGATCCCAGAATATAAGTCACCACCATTCTCAATTTCTGAAGAAACCTCTTTGCATCTACCTCCTGATTGGGGCAGCGAATCAACTAGGGGCTCCAATGGCGGGTCTTCAGACAGTTGGTCCATCCCTGTGTTATCTGAGCTCACGGCTACCCGAAGAGAGAGGTGGTCGTTCGATAGTGAAAACTCAGGCCTCAGTGTCGATAATATTGCTAGAAGTTTAGGGTCTCCTCCTACTCATCTCCAAACTTGCGGTGTTTGTGCAAAGCTTTTGACCATGAGATCCTCGTGGGGGTGGACCAGCCAAAAGATAGTATCCAGTAACGAACTAGCCGTGGTTTCTGTTCTAACATGTGGCCATGTCTATCACGCTGAATGCTTGGAGTATATGACTCCTGAAATCAGCAAGTACGACCCACCCTGCCTGGTTTGTACTTACGGGGGAAAACAGGCTGTGAAGATGTCTGAGAAGGCTTTGAAAGCTGAACTGGATTTAAAACATAGAACGAGATGTAGTAAAAAGCATGTTGCTGGTAGTGATTGTGGAGCTGAGGTTAAAGGTTCTAAGATGGGCTCAAGTATAATCAACAAGAGCTCGCCTTTCTTGAAACGACACTTGTCGTTTAGTAGCTCGAAATACGGTAAGTCGTTGCCAGAGAATCATCAACTTGCTCGAAGGAAGGCATTTTTCTGGGCAAGATCCAGCGAAGAGTGAGCTCTAATGGGATTATTGTTTTGACACTTGATATTTCATGACCACCTAACATGCGTTAGTGCTCAATATTGAAATCTCTTGTCACAGATTTGTTTTTCTTCATGTCATAAGAGTGCAGATTGCAGATACGCTGTCCATTTTCCATCTCCTTGAAAAATGCAGACATAGGATAGGTTACACTGTAAATAAATGATTTGATATTCAACCAAGTTTCCATGTATCTTGCAGAAAGAAAAATGGTGGGAAATTTATGAAGTATCTTCAGTTGGAAACGGGGAATCTCTATGTACACTAGCACCTAGTCTAGGTCTAGGGATTTTTTAATTGTCCATTCTTAACTCGGAAGTGTTAATATTCATGGCTCAAGGAAGTTTGAGCATGATACATTGACACTATTCGCCTTATTAATTCCTTAACATATTTGATAAGTGATTAAGCTTGAAATTATAAAATATATATAATTAATATTTTTATTCTCTATAATTAATAGCAATTGTATTAAATACTTACTATATTTATTAATTGTAAGAGCATAGCGAATATATTATGGATGAGATAGTCCTTTTTTATAAAAAAAAAAAATATTTGAAGTATAATCTAAATTTCCAAAGTTTATTTAGATCGAATAAATTCGTAAACCTTAAGGTTTTGGAAAATATAATTCGAGCCTTGATTTGATAATAAACGAATGAAGTTATTTCGGCTTGGCTGTGTATTATGTGTATTACGGATGGATGCAAAAGCGAATCCCAAAACAGTGCCGCCACCAAACGTTAGCTGAGAGATCATTTCCGCTCGAAATCTTAACCAAATCTTGCTTCCTCATGCCGCCATTGCTTCAGTTTCACAGTCGCCATCCTATTTAATGGCTGCCCAATGGCTTTTCACCTAAGAAACTCAAGTATTCCCAATCCCAATCTCTACGCCGCTCGAAATGACGGACTATTCATCCGCGCCGCCGCATCGCGCTCTCCCAGAAAGAAAGTCCCTTTACGACACCGGCGAGCAGCTCAAGGAAAGCAAGCTGACGGTAGCTCTCTGCCCATGTATCTTCTGCTTGATTCTTTTGCTCATAGTCGTATCAATCGTGCTCACCGTCAAATTCAGTCTCTACTGCCACACTCCACTCCACTCTCTCCTCTTCAAGAGAGCTTGCCGTTAGTGAATTTATGTATTTCCTTAAACTTAAAGTTCCAATCTTGCTTTGCTAGATTAAGGCCCTTTTGCAAGTATGTTGGTTCGGATTCCGAAATCGAGATCGATGGCGAGAAGGGATCTTCTGTTGCTGAAAGTGCCGAATTTAGGGCTGATGAGGAGGAGGTGGAGAGGGTTTGTGGGGTGATTGATGATACGTTTGATGTAGATAGGAATATGGAGGCTGTGTTGGATGAATGCGGCGTTGATTTGAGTCATGAGTTGGTGCTGTGTGTGTTGCGTAGGTTCAAGCATGCTCGAAAGCCTGCATTTCGATTCTTTTGCTGGGCTGCGGAGCAGCCGGGCTATGCTCATGATTTTAGAACTTACAATGCGATGGTGGATGTTTTGGGGAAGGGTAGGCAGTTTGAGAGCATGGTTTCAATGCTCGAAGAGATGGGGGAGAAGGGCTTGCTGTCGGTGGAGGCGTTCATTGTTTGTATCAGAGCTTTTGCCTCTGCAAAAGAGAGGAGAAAGGCCGTTGGGGTTTTTGATTTGATGAGCAAGTATAAATTTGGGGTTGGTGTAGAGGCCATCAATTGCTTGCTGGATGCATTGGCGAAGGTGGGGCTAGGGAAGGAAGCGCATGATTTGTTTCAACGGTTGGAGCATAGGTTCACTCCAGATTTGAAAACGTATACCATCTTGCTTAATGGTTGGTGTGAGGTGAGGAATCTAATGGAAGCTGGGAGGGTGTGGAACGGGATGATTGATGGTGGTTTCAAGCCTGATGTCGTTGCACACAACATTATGCTTCGAGGGTTGTTGAAGGGTGGAAAGAGGTGTGATGCAATCAAGTTGTTTGAGGTGATGAAATCTAGGGGTCCATTTCCTAATGTTAGGAGCTACACAATCTTAATTAACCATCTCTGCAAACATGGTGACATGGAAGAAGCTATGAACTACTTGGATGATATGCAGAGCTCCAGTTGTGAACCGGATGCTGCCATATACACATGTTTGATGATAGGTTTTGGGAACCAAAGGGAGATGGGCATAGTGCACAGGTTGTTGAAGGAGATGGCGGAAAAAGGATGCCCACCTGATGGGCAAGCTTATAACGGCCTGATCAAGGTGATGACGAACCAAAAGATGCCAGATGATGCAGTTAAGATATATAAGAGGATGATCAGAAGCGGCATACAGCCATCCATCCACACTTACAACATGATGATGAAGTCATTTTTCGTAGCTAGTAATGCTGAAATGGGGTGTGCGGTATGGGAGGAGATGAAGAGGAGGGGATGTTGTCCTGATGAAAATTCTTACACTGTCTTGATTGGGGGCCTCATACGGCAGGGCAGATCAAACGAGGCCTACGAGTATTTGGAAGAGATGATTGAGAAAGGGATGAAGGCTCCTCAGCTTGATTACAAGAAGATTGCAGCTTATTTTTCTGGACGTAGGAGAAATGCTTTGGATGACTTTGCTGAGAAAGCAAGGTTTTCAGGAAACTCAGAGGTGGCAACTCTCTTTGCCAACTGGCCCAAACGATGAGGATAATCTTGTAAGAGATTTAGTTTGGTGTTGTGAGAGTTTGTCCAAATTATTGTCCACTTTGTGTGTGAAGAGCAAAAGAATTTGTAGTGTGGCTGTTGTAAATGTTTGTGACTTCTTTATTTGACATATAGTTCATTGGTTTATCCAGAGTTTGTCTGTATCGTGTTCGTGTAATGTAGATCTTCAGGTGCTCCTTTGATTCTCTTGCTATTAAGTATTAAGAACTCAGCTTGAAACATTATCATAAACAAGTAACTTGATATTAAGAGAGTACTTAGTAAATGTAGATGACAAATTAAACCGATATTAAGAGTACTTAGTTAATGTGGAGTATCTTAATTTCCAATAAATTATGTTGACATCTCGAGACAAAGTGGGGGTATTGTTCAGCAAGTATACAAGTTCAACAATTTGAAAACCAATCTAATATTAGAACTATAATTAAAAGTATGACACACTTGCTATGTTTTAAACTAAAACGTATATATCAGAGACCGTACCTAACTTGAGAGTTCAGAGAAGAAAAAGGTACAAGTATCATAGGCGGCACAACATGTCGTTAGCATTACTGCAATTTATGCATATTAATAAAGCAATATTTGCAAACCGCAGATTCCATCCAACAACCCATGAGCTTCATTACCATTCAACTTTCTACATGCATACAAAACATACACACAGATGTGCGCGTTTTGTACACATGATATACACGGTCCGACATATTCAAATGGATTATAAGTAGGTTGGATATATGAAATTTGATTGCTGGGAAGTTAAAAAAACAATACAAAGATACAAGCAGGCTTGACACTGATGAATAAATTATGATTTGAAACGTGCAGCTCAACAACAGATCTTCCAGAAGGAGAATAAGCTGCGGCTATCTGCATTGCTCCCAACGGAGGACACGGCTCCTAGTCTTTGCCAAAATCAGTACTGTAATGTGCGCTTGATTCTAGCTTCTTAGCTTCGTTTAATTTTCTCACAGCCTGCGATATTTTGAGGAATGAAATATCAAGTTATTTGCGAGAATCTGGAAAACACGCAAGTCCATGGAGAAGAACTTCAACAATGCAATATGTATGATGTCTCCTTCATGAAAGTCAACAAGAAAGAAAAGGTTTGATCTCCTCAATTGCTCTACTTTATATAGAATTCATAAAAAGTAATGGCTAAAACCCAGTAGATAAAAAGAGATATGCACATATCCTTAAAAAATATACACATGTGATGACAACAGAACATATTCCAAAATGTAGAAGTACATGCCAGGTTAAATTCAACTATGCAAGTATGCATCGCGAATATCTTTTAACTGGTCTAGTTTTGATGCCATATGTCAAATGAAATAATTTACCTTCATGAAGTCTTCATGGATGACGTAATCGCGCTCAGCACGAATTGCTGACATACCAGCTTCCGTACAAATATTCCGAAGATCAGCTCCATTGAAACCCTGTAAAGGGCAGGATGTCAGCAAAAGAATTCACGGAAAGTCAAATTAGCATTTTTAGCTTACCTCAGCAAGTTTGACAACAGCTTCATAATCAATTTCTCCATGTTTGGCTATTCCAGAAGCATGAATTTTGAGAATTTCCATTCGTGACTGCTCATTTGGCAATGGGATTTCTATTTTCCTATCTAATCTTCCAGGACGAAGAAGTGCAGGGTCCAGAACATCAGGCCTATTTGTTGCCATTATCATTTTAACCTGCATATAATGATGCATCAATATCATACTGAATTGTCAATTCTACACAAAATTCATGCATTGCCTGAATAAAAATAGAACTAGACCTTTCCGAGCTGGTCAAACCCATCAAGCTGGTTTAGTAACTCCATCAGAGTCCTTTGAATTTCACGATCAGCACTTGTTCCTTCACTAAAACGACGCCCACCAATGGCATCGATCTCATCCATAAATATGATGCAAGGCTTCACAAGGAAAAAGCGATCTTGAATGTAAACCCTTTGTTTAATCAATCTTATGCACGGACAAAATAGTATGCATATTTAATACATACTTGGTGATCGCGAGCATAACCAAACATTTCCCTGATCAATCTTGCACTCTCACCTATATATTTATCAATAATTGCACTTGATACAACCTGCATGACTACAAATATGTGAGAAGATGAACATGATATGAAGATGTAGTATAGACTATAGAGGGTCTGGTATATTCTTGCCTTTAAGAAATTGGCATCTATGTTACTGGCAATAGCTCTGGCCAACAATGTCTTGCCAGTTCCAGGAGGCCCATAGAGAAGCACACCCTAAAATTGGCAAACAGGGAAATCGTTAAACAATAAACCAAAGAGCATCAGAACCAGAGTTGATTGTGTTCTTAAGAGTCAGTTACCTTGGGTGGTTTAATACCAACCCTGACGAAGAGTTCAGGATTCATTAGAGGTAATTCTATAGATTCTCTCAATTCTCGGATTTGATCCGACAAACCACCAACAGCAGAATAACTAACATTTCCTGGATCTTCATGAAGCATATTATAGACAACTGGATCCACCTGCAACATACATCAAATCAAAAGAGCCAAGAAAACTCAGATAGAACCATCAGCATTGAGTTCTAATAGCTGCATAAGTATAATTTTTCAGCACATATTTGTACCTCACGAGGTAGAGCTCGCATTATTGTGAGAGTTGTCATATCAAGAACCACCCTAGTGCCTGCTGTAAGTTTATCCTTGTCCACCTTACTGCGGCAACCTACCACATATCTAGGGCCACTGCTTGCTTTGACTATCACTGAAACAGTAATAATGATGTTATCCTCCCTTCTCAATGAATGTGAATCTAATACAATTAACAATATAATGACAAACTATGATATAAAAGTGACCTAATCCATCTAAAGAAGTCAAAGAAATCTTACGGAACTTGTTCGAGCACATCCAACGTGACTCTAGTATACAATATTTAAAACATTGTGTTATGCAATTCCAGATCAAATTATCCACAACTCCAACCACTAAAGACTCTAAATTCAAAAATCTCAAATGCAAATACTTCTAAAGCATGACTAGAACATTGATGAAGGTCAGCAAAAAAATCTTGAATGATGAACCCTTAAATTACAAACACATCTTTCTGAAAATCAAAAGCTAAAAGTAAAAAAGATGTCTTACAGCGTTCATTGTCCAGTGGTCTCAGCACTTCACCTATAATCTGTCCAACACTTTGAAGGGACTTCAGATCATCTTCTGTTTTAGCATACTCCTTCTTTATAGCTCTCAGATTTTCCCTTACTGTTCATGTCATATAATTGACTTTCGTCAGTCGACCACAAATTTGAAAACGGAGACACACGAACAAGCAAAATATTATATACATGTATATGTACATCAAAATATGCATGTAATACATATAAGAATTAAGACAGATTCATAATAATCTAAACAAACTGTATGGTAGCTTCTCGGACTTCTTTCAGCATAAGTGTTCCTTCACTCCAAACATGTAAATCTAAGAATATTTATACGCAGTGAAGTTCCAGCACCAGTAACACAGATCAATTTTATCAAAACATATAAGAATTAATACAAAAGGAAATGCATGCGCTCATGTTTCTGCCCGTGAATCCGAGCATTACAATTGTTTAAAAGTCCCAGAGAATGCTCCTAGAAACCTAACAAAACAAAAAAGGGCAACCAACCCTTGATCTAGCTCGACCCCATCACATTCTCATAGATAATTTCAGAAACCCATAATCTTGTGCATCGATTTATCTTTGCTCGCGCTATCATGTCCTAGGCCCGTCATCTTATTTCTTAGCTCATCTTCAACCCGTCCAACCAAACGCCGCCAATTTTACTTTAAAACAGAAAAGCGCATCCATGAATTTCTCGTCATATCAAATTATGAGCCTCTGATCTCATTTCTTAGCTCACCGTCTACTTAGCAATCTAAACACTACCAATTTAACTTTCAGGTACAAACAAAATATGACCCGAAATGGGAGGATAGTCAAGCGCCGTTTGCAGATTTGAAAAATGAAACAAATTAAAATTAGGGTTTAAGAAATGGAAACCAGATCGAACGCGGCCCTCGAGTTCCTTATGGTTGAGAAGCTTTTTCCGGTAATCTGAGATGGCCGATTTGCGGCGTGCGGCGTCGTCGTTCTCGGTTGTAGCCATTGCTTCTTTCCTGAGGCGAATAGCAAAAATTTCCTAATCTCTGCCCCTCTAATTTTTTTACTCGTCTTCCTGCCCAAGAAAGAGAGAGCTTTTTACTTTATTCAATTTCATTTTATATTTATCTTTTTTTTAAAGGTTTTATATTTCCATCTAACTAATATTCTTAAATACTCTCCTTTTTTCTTTTAGTTTTGAATAATTATGTATATCATGCCCCGATTTTGTTTCGTACGTCAAATTTATATATTTTTTCTAAATTTTAAATTTCATTCTATCTATCCACTATTAAAAGTCCCATTTTTTCATTTTGAAACATTCACCGTTACATATCTTATTTGACATTTACTATTTTAATAGATCTCATAATTCACTAACTTATTTCACTCATATTTAATTATAAAATTAATATATAAAAGTGAGACTCACATTTCACTAACTTTTTCCACCCACATTACTTCCGTTCCCAAATGGGACATTTATTGCCGGATGTAGGGAGTATTATTTTTTATGAAAATTTGTAAAATAAAAATTTATATGAAAGAGTATTTATCTTCTCCCAACTGAAAACTAACATTTAATTAACAAAAATGATTGAAATTAATATCATTTGAATTATACCATCAATTTAATTTGATCAAATTAAGTAATTAATTAATTAATTATAAATATTATTTCTTATTACCATAAAAAATATGTAAAGTTGTTATCGATCACGAAATAAATTGATTCCACGTTGAATTTCGACATACTACACACTAGTTTGTATTATAGAATGATATCTTATTTTCTCAAGAAAAAAGTTAAAAGTAAAATAATGTAGTATTTATTATCCAAATATATGTGATTTTATATCTATTTTATAGTGCAACATGTATACATAAGATTTGAAATCACAAATTGATGCAACCAGTACAATATGACTTTTTCTATCATATTCAAAAGTAAAAAATATAAACTTCTTGATTTAAGAAATTACGTTTTCCTGTCTGTTTTGTTTTAAAGGATATTAATAAAATTAATATATATATATATATATATTAAAATACAATTTTAGGTACATTTTTTTGGGAACATAAGAATACTGTACTAAACGTCTAAAATTATTGTATTTATTATTTAAACACGTTCTTGTAAATATACATATACATATATAATGGTTTATCATACAAAATTTCATGATCTTTTTCTTTCAACTATTTCCATCTATAATACCCGTTTGATTTAACAACAATACAATACTATCAAATTCAAAATATACTAAAGTATATTAGATTGCATTTCTTTCAATTTAACTAATTAATTGTATATAATACCTTATTTTTCCTGTCACGTACTTCAATTTGAGTTGAATTAAACGTAAAAGAAGGTCTAATAATTTAATGGTAAATAAATTGTTATGAACTGAAAGTTCATTACAGAAATATGTATAATTCAAAAACGATCAAAGTGAATTAAATAACTCATTTTTATTTTTATTTTCCCTTTTTGTTGATCTGGTGCCACTGATTACTGTCCCATTAGAATTATATACGGAAAGCATGGAGTTCTTATATTTTATTCATATTTTTAACTACATCAATATAAATAAATAAATAAATAAATGATAATAGTTTTCATTGTCAACCCGGCAAGATCGGAGTCCCAAAATGAAGTAAGGCGCAGAGATGAATTACCGGTAACTGAAAGACAGAGAAAAAGGAAAACAAACCAAATCCGCAGAAATGCTTATAATTTTTGTCTCACACACCCACTCACTCCCGCTCCCCCTCTGTCTCTCATCCTCCCCGCCGCTCTTATCCCCGCCCCTCGCCGCCAGGAGGACCGGTTGGAGTCATGGAAGAGATACCTCCACGGCGGCCTCCGGTCGCCATCCTCCTGGTCTTGCTATTAATATCCTTACCAAATGCCGTAGTCGCCGCTCCGCTCAACGCCCCCGCCAACTCCGGCGCCTTCACGCCGCCGGACAACTATCTCTTCGATTGCGGTAGCCCCACTCCCACCACCACCCCTGGCAACCGCGTCTTCGTCGGCGATTCAGAAGCCGGCAAATTTTTAGCCTACAGTGGCACCCCCATCGCTGCGGCGGCGCCGCAGCCCGATCCAACCGTGCCCTCGCCGATCTACAATACCGCCAGCGTGTTCGAGAACATTGCAACGTACACGTTCCATGTGACCCGACCCGGATGGCACTGGATCCGGCTCCATTTCGCCCCGGTCCAGAACAATGCCGGGAAGGATCTCAAATCCGCCAAATTCAGGGTCACGACGGAGCGCCTCGTGTTGATACAGAGCTTCGAGAACCCCCCGAGTGCCACGTGGAGCATGAGGGAGTTTCTCCTCAACGTTACGACAGAGCGGTTTTCCGTTATGTTCTCTCCCAACACGGGCAGCTTCGCCTACGTCAGCGCTATTGAGTTCACGTCCGCGCCGGATCTCTTGCTCGGCAATAACGCCGCCGCGGTTTTTCCCAAGGGAGATTATTCTGGGTTGTCAAACGTGGCGTATCAAACGGCGTACCGGCTCAACTCAGGCGGCCCATTGATCACGGCGCAGAACGATACCCTAGGGCGGAATTGGGAGCCCGATCAGCCCTACCTCGACCCAAAATTCATGGGATCCGCCGCTTCCGTTCAACCTAACGTCATAACCTACCCCGAGGGGGAGTCGCCGCTCATCGCGCCGCCGATAGTTTACGCCACCGCCACCCAGATGGCAGACGCCAACGTTCAGGTGAAATTTTTCTAGCATTATATTCATCGTTTGCAGCATGTTAAAATTATAGGCAAAACTTGTGTATCCATTCTAATCAAATCTAATTAAGGTTTATAATTTCAAATTAATTGTGGAAGAAAAAATTGATGAAATGATTGCATTATTTTTGCAGGTTCCCAGTTTCAACATTACATGGAGAATGAAGGTCGACAAATCATTCCAGTATTTCATTCGCCTCCACTTCGCCGATATCGTGAGCAAGGCCGTGAACGAGCTCTACTTTAACGTGTACCTCAACGGGAGACCCGCCATCACCGGCCTCGATCTGTCGACGGTGGCCGGCGGCCTGAGCGCGGCCTATTTCGCCGACTTCGTGTTGAACTCGAGCATGGTTGCAGGCCTGGATCCATTGACAGTCCAAGTAGGGCCGATGAGCCAAAACGTGGGCACCAAAAATGCCCTTCTCAATGGCATTGAGGTGTTCAAGATGAACAATTCCGTAGGCAG
>JAYDZE010381251.1:0-17188 GCA_034509125.1 Monilaria moniliformis
ATCAAGAACTTTAAGGACATGAGGTTTCCGCAGCCCATTTTGAAGAAATTAAAAGCTAAAGGGATTGTGCAGCCGACGCCCATCCAAGTGCAGGGGCTGCCGGTTATTTTGTCTGGAAGAGATATGATTGGGATTGCTTTTACGGGTTCTGGAAAGACCTTAGTGTTTGTGTTGCCACTCATTATGATCGCGTTGCAGGAGGAGATGATGATGCCAATTACTCCAGGGGAAGGACCTTTTGGCTTGGTTGTTTGTCCTTCTAGAGAGCTGGCTAGGCAAACTTATGAAGTTGTAGAGCTGTTTCTTGAATCATTAAAAGAGGCTGGCTATCCTGAGCTGCGGCCTTTGCTTTGCATTGGAGGAGTTGATATGAAGTTGCAACTTGATGTAGTGAAAAAAGGAGTTCATATCGTGGTTGCTACTCCGGGGCGGCTGAAGGATATGCTAGCAAAGAAGAAAATGAATCTAAACAACTGCAGGTAATGATTGCACTCTCTGCTTCTTCTCTCCTTTGCAGCTTCTGTTTACTAGGGTTGGTACTTGTTGATTGCTGCATTTGATGGTTGCCTAAAATCTCAAATTAATGAATTGGGCTGGTCTGTACATGATACTTATGTGATACTTCCATGTAAACTTAGAATTATGGGTCTGTATAGTTAACATGTATTATTTCATAGATTCTGAAGTGAGCTTTTCTGCAGATATTTGACATTAGATGAGGCAGATCGTTTGGTGGATCTGGGATTTGAAGATGACATTAGAGAAGTTTTTGATCACTTCAAGGGCCAAAGACAGACTCTTCTGTTTTCTGCCACCATGCCCACGAAGATTCAGAATTTTGCAAGAAGTGCCCTTGTAAAGCCTGTCACGGTGAATGTGGGAAGGGCTGGAGCAGCAAATTTGGATGTGATTCAAGAAGTTGAATATGTCAAGCAGGAGGCAAAGATTGTTTACCTTCTCGAATGTTTGCAGAAGACGTCACCCCCTGTTTTGGTATTTTGTGAGAACAAAGCAGATGTGGATGACATTCATGAATATCTTCTGTTAAAGGGAGTTGAAGCTGTTGCAATACATGGAGGAAAAGACCAAGAAGACAGAGAATATGCCATATCATCCTTTAAGGCTGGCAAGAAGGATGTTTTAGTGGCCACTGATGTGGCTTCAAAAGGTCTTGATTTTCCTGACATCCAACATGTCATCAACTATGATATGCCAGCAGAAATAGAAAATTATGTCCATCGGATTGGAAGGACAGGGCGATGCGGTAAAACAGGAATTGCAACAACCTTTATCAACAAGAACCAGAGTGAAACAACTCTGCTTGATCTGAAACACCTATTGCAAGAGGCAAAGCAGAGGATACCTCCAGTTCTGGCCGAGCTCAATGACCCAATGGAAGATGCAGAGGCGATAGCTGATGCAAGTGGAGTGAAAGGGTGTGTCTATTGTGGTGGGCTTGGTCATCGTATTCGAGATTGCCCCAAGTTGGAACATCAAAAGAGCCAGCAAATTGCCAGCTCAAGAAGAGATTATTTTGGTTCTGGGGGCTATCGCGGGGAAATGTGATATACTCTTTTAAGTTATGTTCTTCTCTTTACTCCAAGTAGTTTATAGTGTCAAAATATTTCGTGTTGCATTTTTTTATGAAAAAATTGTATGAATCGAAGAATTCTAGGTCGAGGTCTTCAGGTTCAGTTTTGTAGTCATGCAACTATTGCCCTGATATCACATCTACAGAGCTAATTTTAATAGATTCCTCGCTTCTTGCTCAAGACAACTGTCACGCTCGATTCAATGAAAATGGTGCGTTCAGTTTGAAATCGTTATATGATGCTTTTCCACCTTACAACATGATGTTTATCTTTGTGGTGCCTTATATAGTTTGTGTCCTAGAAGAAAACTTACTGCACTGAATGAAAGGATTCTGGTACTCGTTTCAAGAATTTATTTCGGATTCCAGTGAATGACTCCCTAAAATGTTGTCCTCACTAGAAGTCCAGATGATAAGTGTAAAGCAAGCATGCCAAACAGAAATAGAACTAGTCCTAGCCTCTCATCTATCAGCCATCTTTTAAACTGGAAATCAGCTTAGATTGAATCTTGTAATAATGCTTTGGTTCTTAAACCCTTGTTGACAACAAATGGATTTGCTTCTTGGTATAGGATCTGCAGTAGACCTGCTCGTCTTTCCTGTACATGTGAAATGCATACTCTTAGGGGAAATGAGGAAGTATGCATAAGCTGTATCTTAATGATGAACGAGAGATGGCTAAAATAGTTGAGAAAATGTGGAAGACGACATTTCTCTTTTGTTTCAGTTTTTTTCCCCTTTACTACTAGTTTGGATCAAAGTACTATTTCACCACAACATAAAGCAGATGCAAGAATGCTATTATTGTCATCGTTACTGTCATGAAATTATATGGAATGCAAGTGAAATTTTTCTTTACTATTTGGTTCTTGATGCCTTCTCCTTGTCATGAGATGAACTGTTAGATGAGTAGATACATACATTCACTATCTGAATGCCATGGCTATGTGATTCTCCTCTCTCTGCTCCTCGTTGCAATAGGTGACGTTGTATGGTGTGAAGATGCAGATGTATATCGATAATTAGCGTTCTACTTTCTTCCGCGTTCTCCAGCAGAGCACCCTTCAAGAGTTCTGCCTCCTCTTCAAGGATCTTTAATCTTCCCTCGAGCTGTTTGATTTCAGCTTCTCCTCTCCTGTTATTGGAGCTAGACGAGACCGCTCGATTTGAAGCTGAGGTACTCGTCAGCTGTACCAACTGCTTCTTGCATCTTGATGTGCTCGCTTCATTAGCATATTGATCGCTGGGCATGTCCATTTCGTTTGTTGTAGGATGTGGAGAAATATACATTTGGGACTGTGGTCAAACTTGGTTTTCTTTACATGGAAGCAAGTATGTCATTCTCAACTTGTAAGTTGGTGATCATGACTGTACGAGAGAGAGAGAGAGAGAGAGAGAGAGAGAGAGATTGGAGGTTGGTGGTGCAAGATTTGTCCCATTATGTTTTGCAGGCAAAAAATTCGGCTGGGATTTAGCTAGGAATATGAAGGCGGTTATTTATGTTCCTTCTCTAGCAGCAATTTTTTTCCACTTTTAGAAAAAAGTGGGATCTTCTTCTGCATCTCATCACGTGGTGTATTTGTCTTTATACAAGGGTTTAAATTAAAGGTTCAAAGTGCTCTTCACTGAAAGGCAGCTGTAGAATATCGAGCAGCAGCAGATTAACACAATTTAAAATAAAAAATCTCGTACGTGCTAAGGAACCGGATTTCATCCTCTCCAGCTTTCAGTGCCAAAACCTCGTAAAACAATGATATGTCTTCTATGTTGAGGCCGTCACAGACGGTATTCCTGCCACAATGTGCCGCTTTTGTGTAGTTTGCTATCTATTACACGCAAGTGCGATTTTTACTCATAGGAAACTCAACTAATATACACACTATATATGCTTCTTTTCTCAAGACAAGGGTAAATCCTGTTCCTGTGTAGTAACAAACTGTATTGTGAACCTGTGATTCTTATCTCTACATGAACGTAGCAATCTATATCAGGAGATAAGCAAGTCGGCAAAGACTTAGATTTATTTAGATACATGGCTCCTATTTCCTCTGATTATTGAAGAATTTTCTTCAAAGAGATAACTATAAAAAAGAAGGTAATAATACTATGATATAACAATTGTGCACATGTACAAGTAGCTGCATTTTTCAATGGAAGTTGAAGATGAGTAGCCTTGGCTAATCTACTGGGATTTCCACCTCCATCTTCAAACCTGGATGTTCCAATATCTGTATCAAAGAATCAAACCTTTACTCAATCAGAAAGCACTATCATAAATGTTGGTTCAAATCTTTTCTAGAGAAAAAAACTATGAGGAAAATGTTAAGAGAGACGAACCTTGACGAAGTCATCCAACAGAAGAGAAGACTCCTTTGTGTAACCAGCTTCTTGCAACAGCTGACTAAGAACCTCCTGCAATCAGAGGAACGACTCAGAAAAAAGTTCGATTTTGCCATAGTTTCAATTCCTCGTCTACACCTTCAACTAAACCACAAAGACTACGCTTGAGGCCAACACAAAACAATGCCTACTTTGGTGTTTCTTAAGCTATCTAAACACCACGGAAGAGCAGAGACCCCTCTCGACTATCAGAACCCTAATCAAACTTCTTGGCCGCATGACCGCCTTACTTCAGTATAAACTCATTCAATACCCAAAAGTAAACTGATATTGATAGTTTAGCTCTGTCTTATTTAACAAAACATGCATCACAAAAATAAATCACAAATGTGATTCACCACTGTAAAATGTTGCACAGTATAATACCTCTCGTTGCTTGTCTGATATAAACACTCCACTGAGATCCTGGAGCACTTCTATAAGGTCTTTGAAAGTCACCTTCCCGTTGCAATCAGAATCATATACTTTGAAGATAACTGAACAAGAACAAGAGAGAGTCAAGGGACTGTTTATGGAGACTGATAGGCAAGCATCAGAACTCAGAAGAAGGTGACAAACAGCATCAAGGGAAAGAATAGATAGTCATACACAAATGCACCTTTTAACAAGAAACACTGTAATTAAGCTCAGGAAATATCCTTCTAATCTTTGCAAAGTTTTACTGGGCACCAACACATTGAGTATTTAAAATGATAAAGACCAGTGAATATCTGTGCTGATAGTGGTGAAGTCGACATATGATATTCACATTTTCAGGTAATCTTCCTTAACAGTCAACAAGTTTATCAGTCTTATTTCCTTTCAATTGTATTATCTAACTTGATTTATCATCAAGGAATTCCATATCATTGAAGAACAAGTGGGAGTTATCAAATATTAATAACCTCAATATTCAGTCATCTAATCAAAACTCAACGTAATACCAAGAGTCACTCAAATTAAATTCAGAAAGCTAACTGAGATTAATTCCACCAAAATCATATTTTTATGATTTTTTTTTTCTTTTTTCTTTGAGGTAACATATTCATGGTAGATTGTTAGATAAACCAACTGTATTAGCAATGGATCAATCACTCCCTAAAAAACGCTTAGGCGGAGGCACGACTCTTACTCTCGATTTTCTGTGGTACAGTTGCTTTAGCACTGAAAGCAGACAAGAATGCAACAAAGTCCTTGAAATTCAGCCCATCTGTCATTTTAAGCAACCTCTGTAACACCAGAGGATAACTATCAGATATCATACAATATATCTACACGAAAGCAAGCAACAAACTCGACAAATAATCGATTGAATTATTATATGAGAGAATCTACCTGAGAAAGTGGATTCATTGCAAACTCAGGTACTGATAAGAATTCATCAGTTGATATGAACCCTTTGGAATTCCTGTCCAGTTGGCAAAATCTCTTGTACAAAGACACTATTTCGTGCTGAGTAACTATGCCACCACATTTCCAAGAAAAAATTAACACCATAAATTATTGATCTTTTTTTTTTCCCACAAAATTACAAATGACAATAATACATAGGAAGACCTACATAGATGATTACAGTGTTCTTGAACTTCTTCAATATCATACTGAGTCAACACCGATGACGCACTCCCCATTGCTAAAAACTATAAATCAACCTGCGAAAATAAGATAACCAAAAAATCAAGCAAATATAGAGGAAGCCCACTTATCACAAAAAAAAAAAAAAAAAAAATCTTCGCTCCAAAAAAGTGAAATTTGAAAAATCATACCTGATCAAAAGTGGGGAAATGGGACCTATATAATTCGAAGATATACACAATGGAGGGAATGAGAGAAATAAATAGAGATGAGTGCGGGATAAGAGTGTGATGCCCAGAAATTTGACGGGATTAAAACGGGAATGAGGATTGAGATTGCTTAGTCATTACCGCAGCCAAGAAAAGCAAGATTTGTTGGCTTGTTGGAGGTGGCGAGGAATTTGATGTTTATCGATAAGCAGTTGTTGGATCAGACAAATTTGGGGTACATTGATGGAACGTCTCGACTCTCGAGTTACCCTTGTTAAGACATCATTTTATGTTCCAATTTTGTCTTTGTAAATAATTTCTCAATAACTAACAAATTTTAAAATTAAATTTCATAATTATATTTTCTGTTGATAAGCACCTAAAATTTTAATGTAGTAAGTCGGGGGTCCAGTGTGTGTCACTGTCCATGTGTAGAATTACGAGCAGAGGTCGATCTAGTATATTAAAATTGGACGTAAGAAATTACTCCCTCCGTCCAAAATAATAGGCCTAATAGAATACAGTACAAAATTTAAATAAATTGGAAGAATATATTATGAGTGTAGAAAAGAATTTATTTTAAAAAGTAATTTTAATATTAATATTAATTAATAAATATATTATGATAAAGAAAATAATGGGTCATATGATATCACAGAAAACGGTATATCATGTAGTAGAAAATGTAAACAAAAAGATATATTATTAAGAGTGATATATTGGGGGATAATATTTCTAAATAAAAATTGACTAATTTTTTTAGACGTACAAAATTGCAAAATGGATTTATTGTTTAGGGACGGTAGGCGTTCAATTTTATTTTTTTAATTGTGCAAATAAAATTATATTTTTATATATAAAATATGGAGGAATATCTAATTATGATAGTGATAAAAAAAATAAAAAAAAATGCCGGGACGATGGCCAGTGTGGCCGGGCCTTGGACATAATATTTAAACCTAAGTAATTATGACACCAAATTTTTTAATATGAACAATCTAAATATTATATCCTCAAAATTTTCCGATCAATAGAGTTTCCATGTGATAATAAATTATGAAAATATAATTTACTCAACAGTATCGTAAATAGAGAGACTAAAAAGTCGAGTTTAAATGAAAAATGAAAGGATTAATTGCACTTAAAGGCATTAACTTTAAGCTAAATTGTAAATTAGGGATCACCCCTAACTTTTATTGTTTGTTAAATTTTCAATTTTAAACAAATTCTTAGTACCCAAGCTTTTAAATTGAGAAATCAAAGATTGGGCTTTGACGGACTTGACGAGAGAAACATTTTGGCATATGATTTGATGTTGAATACCTGTTAATTGTGACGAATTTAATTGGAGCACCAAATTATTGAACAATGGCAACTAATATTTACATGACTTTGTACTCCTTCTATCTCATTAAAGATGTCACACTTTTCTTTTTTGTTTGTCCCACTAAAGATGTCACATTTTCATATTTGGAAAGTTTTTAGATTTTAAACAACTTTTTCTCTTCATCATTAATACAACCAACAACTTTTTCTCTCACATTACTAGTTTATTTCTCATTATTAACATACCTAACAATATTCTAATATGGCAATTAGCAAGAGGTAAACATCAATCAACCCGAAATAAAATATACTAGTTTCTATGACATTGACATTTATTTATTTGTGCATTCATATGAAGACATGGCCCGTTTAAATAGGCTGGTACGGTGCAGGAATGCTAATTGGGCCTCTTACCAAAATATTCTAATTGGGCTTTAGAAGATTTAGGTAGTGTGACGACCGAGTGAGTTCGTAAATGAGGAAATTGACTTTGTTTTCAATGAATTTGGGATTTCTTTTCCTCTCTCTCTCTCTCTCTCTCTCTCTCTCTCTCTCTCTCTCTCTATTCCACCTTATTGTGACAATATTGTATCTATTCACGTTTACGTGCGTAATAAGGAAACATATTATGTTTAGTTTCTATTGGAAATTTGGAAGATAACCATCGATTTATTAGTAGACACCTTCTTAATTAGGAATAAAGTAAGCTAATTTGATTCGATTGAATCAAATTTAATTTAATTTTGGACTACTACAAAAGTGTCATAATAGTGTCGTCCACACAATAATACGAATGATTGAGTGCTGCGACTTCTCGTAGCATCGTACAAACTTTTGAATGATTGTATAAATGTCGTTCTATGATTAAACTTTTGACTATGAGAAAAATGGGCATGAAATAACTCTTTTATGTTCCCAAAACTACTGCCCCAAAATGGGCATGAAACAATTTGTCAAGACACTGTTGTCGCATTTTTACAAAAATAATATATATATATATATATATATGAAGTAATTTTTTGCTTCAAAATTAATACAAAAAAAACAGCACAGACCAAAGTGTAGAAATATTTTGGCCCAATATCTGTCAATAACGTGAAATGTAATGTTTGAAAAGAAGAATTTAAATTTCAGATCTTTGTCATGCTAGAGAAATTTGGCACATTAATGGATTCATCCGATGATGTAGGTGATAATGTCACATATAAAACGATATGTTAATTACTATGATTTACGTTTCTTGTCTAGACTTATTATTCTTCAGAAATGAATATTATATATGTGACATTTTGGAGGTAACACAGACATAAGTCACATAACGGCACTATAGAGGTAAAAAAAATATAAGTCATTTTGCTTAATTAAGTATATAAATAGTGGTCAAAATTTTAAAATATATAATTCTAGTCACTCATATCAAAATGCCTCTAGTACTTAAAATCTTGAAATAATTCTAACTTAAAGTTCTATATAGAAATTTAAGGTTCACGTGAACTAAACAATTTCGCGTGATAGTGCAAATCAAGCAAAATCATTCAACTCACGGTCGTGTGACTCCTAATTTCGCATGAACTTACTCACAGAGAAATCTCCGATTTTCAATGCTAATAACAATTTGTATTCGCCGACAACTTATCCAATAGCGTAGACGTCATCGAGCATTGTTTAAATATTTTTTAGAACAAGGAATTAGGAGTGTGTATGTGGAGATATTTAAATTTATAAACATTCATTGATTGTTCGATCAATATTCACGAACTGAATTTGATGCTCGGTTCTACGGATTGATATATCCACACCAAAAGATATTATCCGACACTGGAAACTGGTTGTAAGAATTTTGTATTTTATGTGTGCATTGTTTATTGACACATATTGCATGCATCGTATTAATTTATGATTAGGTATTCCATATATTACACTTTATTAATCAACCTTAACGAGATCTAAATCTAAAATGATTTAAGCAATTTACTAAAAACGAATAATCAAGGGTATATTAAAATAAAAAAGGGAAATAATTTAAGCATGTACCCCTAATATAATTTAAACTATTGTAAGATTTATTTTTATATAAAACTTTATTTTTTCGTTCTTGTCATGTAATAATAACTTTAAAAAAATTATGACAGATTACAATTCAATTCGTTTGTTTCAACTTTTCGTTAAGAATGCCATTAACTTGCTGATAATTCATATAAGTCTGAGTCCATTAGACTACTCATCTTTCTCATTATAATCTCTAAAAAAAGCTATTATTTATATATATATATATATATATATATTATTTTGTTAACAGTGATTGTTTTTATGATTAAATACGATTATGTTAAAAGTGACTATTGTTATGAATAGAAGTGATTGTTGTTACTTCTTATGAATATAAATTACACCTGTTTTAAATAAAAGTGACACTTTTTGTGATTAAAAGTGATTGTTGTTTTTATGAATAATAATAATTGTTGCAAAAGTGATTGTGGCGGAAGAGATAGTGAAAATTTTCAATAAATCACAAAATTACAAATGTAAAAGATAAAATAAATGAAAAATGAAAAATAAGAAACAAAATGAATGTAGGCGGGGGAGGAGCTCCACAATAACTATCCCATCCCAATTATTCAAAATAAATAAATTACACTCTTCAAAAAAAATATCCCAATTCTATTGAATATATGGTGGTGTACACCCTAGAAGAAATCTAACATCTCCACATGGAAATTGCGAGAAAGAAGGAAGAGCGAGAAATGAGTATTATTGAAGACATTATTCAACAATATATATATATATATAAGATAATAAGTATTTTTCTCTTTGTACAACCATGCTTCATTATATATATACAATAGTATTACTATTTTGTTAATATTGTTTGTAAATTAAATTAGCTTTTCTTTTTATGATAACAGTAAACATACAAGAATCAGTTATCCATACTGATTTACTTAATCTACACGGGAAGAAAACAATTTTCTTCGGTAGAAGGTTGATCATATATATAGAATTTTCCCTAATATATTTAGAAATCAATCCTAATTATAGTCTTTATATGATTTACCATTATAATGAAATGAAAAGAAACATGATTACAATAGATGAAAAAGGTATTATCATATAAATATATATTATTATATAGATTAATATTATTATACACCGTAATTTCGACGGGAGATTTTTTCCCATAACCCATAAATTAATATTATATATAAATATATATGGATCATCCTCATCCTCTTTGTTTCTCGTAAATAATACTAACCGTCTTCTCAGATAATTATACGCTTACAAATAATACTTTTTTTTTAATGACAGGTGGTTTAGAATATAACAATTAAAACATTTCACCGCACGAAGGTAAGACTATTATGTTGCACGCAGGTGGGACAACTACACCACACGTAGGCGGAACAAACAACTTCATACACAGGCGGGACAACTACACCACCATAAGATAGAAAAATACACCACATGCATATGAGATTGAATCTAAAACCTCTCGCTAAAGAGAGTTTTTTGGTGTCTCAGCCTCTTACAAATAATACTTAGTTAACTATAATGTAGACTAAACAACATAACAAACGCATCATTAGTCTCATTTGTTCCTTTCTTCATAACTTTTTAATTTGTACTTCATTCATTAAAATTTTATCCTTATTACTTCATTTACATCAAAATATGGGTTTCTCTTTTCTTCACAAGCAATTTTCGTACTTACTTTGGCGCCTATTCATTTAGTGGTAAGTGGTCAATATTTTCTCACATAATAATGACTATATTTTAGTACAAATACATTAACTATTTTTATTTTTTAAAAGTCTTGAAATTACAGTTAGTCAGTTACCCTAATATGCAATTCCTACAGAGTTGATGAGATTATGGTAAAGATAAATTGATAAAATCTGATATCCATCAATATAGCATTTATTAACAAATTCGACTATCAATTAATGCAATTGTACAAAATCACGTTTCTATTTATTATGTATAGATCAGGCAGGTATTCAAATCGTTTTCGCCCCCCTTCTTCTTCCCCTTCAAAAATTTAAAAGAATAGACAATTTTTATTTTATTTTATTTTAAAAAAACAACTCTTCTCTAATTCTTTAATAAATTATAAATACTTGATTCTTTGGTCAGATATCTTCCTCACAGATCCTTTATTTCTCAACATAAATTAATAAAATTTATTGTTGTATTAAAATAAGAAGTGAAAATAAATATAAAATAGAAAAAGGGTTGTTCAATTATTTCAATGGATAGTATGGAAAAAGGTGCGGCATAAATTATTGCTGAAAAGATCTGAGAAATTTGCAGGAAGAAACAAATGAGTGAAATGAAAGGTCCCGTGAAAGTCAGAAATACAAGAAAATAACTGAAAAAGCAAACTAAACTAAATGCCAAGGTAATTCACAAAAAAAATATACCCTCTGCCATTTTTTCCCTTATCCCACGTAATCTACCATTTCAAAAATTATCAACTTATAATAATAAATGTAATTACTAATAATGACTTCGAGTATAATAACTATATCTGATGTCCTTTAAAAGTATAATATTTTTTTAAAAAAATATAATCTCACACTCTATTTTATATTTAAATTTTCTAGACACTTCTTATTTACCAAAAAGAACATATTTTTTAATATATAATGGGATCTCTAGTAATACCAATTATCCATTCAAACTATACCTACCAACTATTTTTATAAAACCTATGTCCATTCAGTGTATTATAATTTTTGGGGCGGAGGGAATATATATTTTTATGGACAATATTTTCGTTTGCATTATCGTATTAGCAAATCATACCACATTTCGTTGTACATTTTTTGTTTAGAAAATATCTGCTATATCATATGAATTAATTAGTTGTATGACTTTTATACAAATACATCTATAAGGTTGTATTCATTATGAAGTATGTGCATGATAAAAAACTTAATTATCATAGTAAGTATATGTGTAAGATCGTTTGACATTTCAAAAACCGTCAGATTCAGTGGTCGAAATAGATGTATAACTCGGAAAAGGTTAAAGTTCGAAATAAAAATTGCTACAAGGATGTTGAAGTTGAAATTCTCTCCTAGGATCAAAATTATAAGATTAAACAACAAAGGTAAAACTTAATTGGTTGGAGGATGTTTGAGCTCTCCTCACTTCTTCCGTTCCAGATAAGATGTATTAAAACTTAGATTCGAACATCATAATCTTTCTATATGTGCGTTGTGTGGCGCCTTTCGGGCATCCTGCGTTGTATGCATTGTCAATTCTGTTCCAAAAAGCTTAATCATTATTTATATGTAGCACATAATGTTTGTGAGGATTTTGAGTGAGAGGCAAAAAACAAAAAACAGTATAGTGAAGGGGGGCCATTTGGTGAAAGAAAACCTGTAAGTCTACTCCTCGTTTCCCGTTTCAATGCCCCGCAAATGACTCTTCATTTTTGGCCCCCACCATTTATTATTTCCTCTTTCGATTTTTCAAACTCCACTCTCATTTCTCTATTTCCACACTGCCACCATTTTCTCATTTTATTTATTTTTTATTAATTTCCACTCCTTTTTTTTTCCTTACAACTACAAATATGGGTAGCTTCAATTATGGTTCATTTTTATAGGCCATATTTATGTAAATATACTTTTACATAACACCGCATATATAATTCTTATCTATTTGTATCTTTATTTATTTATATGATATAATTAGGCTATATTTACATAATACTGCAGATATCATTCTTATCTATTTGTATTTTCATTTATTTATACCATATAATATAGAATCTCTTGTCGAATTCTTATTTTGCACATGAATCAAAACTTTTGCCTTTAAATACATAAATTTTAAATTGTTTTTATTTTTCATATAGTCGTCAATTTTTAGCGAATTAATGTCATTATGACAAGTTGAAGTGGCAAATCAATGTCATCAACACTAGGTGAAGTAGCTTAGACATTTAACTATATAACTTAGTGCATCGGTTGTTTAAACTATGTAGACATTTAGATGTCCATCTCGTCATTAATTTGAGAGCAACTAACAATCGTATGAAAAATCAAAACAATTGAAAATTTGTAAATTTTAGAAACAATTTTTTTAACTCACGTGCAAAATCAAAATTAAATAAATATACATATATTTAAGCACAATCTATCCATTTTTATGATTTAAATATTGAAATTATACCTTGTTTCATACTCGAGCTCTTATTTAGTAGTACCCTGAACCAATATTGGAAAGAGAATTTTACTATCAGTTTTAATATATTTTTACCTAAATATATACTCTGAGCTACTGACATTTTTCACATCCCTCATCCACAGAAATCACACAAAATTCCTTTTTCTTAAATTAAAAGAAGAAAATCTAGTTAAATTTGTTCTTCCCAAAAAAATAAAATAAAAATTACAGCATATAAGCAACTCCATTTTATGCCTCTCTTCCCGCTTCCCTTTCTCTCGCATAAACTCTCCGGCCTTCTTCCATGGCGTCTTCTTCTTCCAACCCGAACCAGTCAGTCCTCAACGGGTTCGACCCGAACTCCATACCCAACACCACCTTCGTCCAAGCCGACCCGTCCACGTTCCGAGCCGTGGTCCAGCGCCTCACCGGCGCATCCCCCGCCAAGATCGCCGGAAAACCCATCTCCGGCGATATGGGTCCCCGGAGGCCCGCCTTCAAGCTCCACGAGAGGCGCCCAACCGCCAGGAAGCTGGAGATCAAACTCGGAAACGACGGCTCCGCCTCAGCCGCGCTGCATTCTCCCGCGAGAAGTTACCGGAGCTTCGTCGGAGAAGGCATGGTGATGGCGTCGCCGGTGTCTCCGCTGGAGTATCTGGCCGCGCGTGGGAGCCCGAGATCACCGGAGGAAAGAGCCATTGCTGAAAAGGGATTTTATTTGCACCCGAGCCCGTTGAGCACTCCCAGAGGATCCGACCCGCCGGAGCTGCTGCCGCTCTTCCCGCTGCATTCGCCCAGAGATAATTAATTATACACTTGCATCACCTTCCTAATGACGTAATTACTAGTGCTAATGTGCTACTTCCGAGATTAATTTTTAATTATTGGTTTAGTATTATTATAAATGTGGGTGTGTTTGTAAAATGCTTAGAAGTTAGAAAGTGCTGTAATATTTGTGCTTAGAGTTTCATTGAACTGTTAATTAAGCGTATCTAGTGATTAATGAGGCTTTTAGTGTTCCCTAAAAAAACAAAATTGTTTCTTAAATGGCATTGAATTTTATGAGCAGTTGTGAAGATCACATAATATTTCATTTTCAGCAGTTTCCTTTCTTTCTGGAGATATATAATTGTTAATTTTTATTTTTATTTTTAATATAAGGAGCAGCCTATTATATCTAATCCGACCCCCTTCATCTATCGTTCTCAATTTTCATGATTATTAAAAATAATTTGAATATGGTTTGGAGAATTGAGGGAAGCTTAAGATTTGTTCTTGTTTTTGCTTTCACTAAGATAGATTTGCAACCGTTATTTGATAGACGAATAATTTTCTGAATATAATACTGTAAAACATGTGACGTCACAAGTCGTGGCTTGAATCTAATATACTCGCCGCCGCATTAATTATAAACTTCAATAATTGTTTCGATTATTATCAATTTCAATTGCATTTTCTAACTACAAAAGTGTATAAGCAAATCGATCAGACCAACATAAATAGATAAGATAAAATAACCACTTTTATAATTTTACAGAGTTCATTTATAAAAATAAAAAATAAAAAGAATTCGTTGAATCAGTACTCAGGATGCACATGAAATACGTACAACGTTATTTTTCGTGGAGCATGTAGACTCATATTTCCCTTGTGTTAGTGAATGCTACTTTAGGATATGACATAGTCTTTATATAAATTATATTTTAATTAATTTTATTTGATTGAATTTAATTGATGGTACAATTTAAATGATAATAATCTTAATTAGGTGATCCTGAAAATGTTAATGTTGATTGATTGGGTTAGAGCTAGTCCAGTTTAAGGATACATGGTCATATTTAACCAAGATAGACTAAGCTCGCTTTCTTTCCCCAACCCCTCGTCAGGCCCTAGCCTACGGGCCTTCTCGCGAGAATGGGGGATGGTAGATTTGGTCTTGAAAGATCGAAAACAAATAAGCTTGCTCAAACTTAGGCTAATAATCCTATATTTCATGGAAGAATGAAGCATAATCATACACGATATTATTTCATTCGAGAATGTATTGTAAAGAAATAATTATCTTAAAAAACGATTGATAAAAATTGACACAATTTGGAAAAGATTGGATATAATTGATAAGTTGAAAACGTTGGGATAAAATTGATAAATTTCTAAGATTATAATACAATGGGTTAAATATCATTTTATACTCCAACGTTTATGACTTTTAACATCCGCATCCTAATGTAAGCATATTAACAAACCAGGCCTCAAGTCTCAACCTTTCCAATTGTTTTCACAATTATACTCTAATGACCAACATCAAACCCATTTGGTCTAGTTGGCATCTTGAGTTCGTTAATTCGGATTATCTTTACCCAGTTAGTATACATGGAACTAAAAAAATATAAAAAGATATTGTTTGATGTTTGAATTCATCTCTTTTATTAAATGGCTGGATTCATATATTTTTTGTTAAGTATGATAAAGATCATATGTGAAACGGCACAATGTTTTATTTCATGTCGTGAATTTCTGACTTGTCAGCTAAGTAAAACGAGCCCAATAATAGTAGTCAAGACATTATTGTGAACTCGTTTAATAGGTTAGAGCCTGATTTTTTAGTATGTTTAGATTAGGACACAGGTATAAAAGTCACAAACATTGGATTGTTAAATAATTTTACCTCAAAATAGATTTATAGTATTAACTGCTCCAATCTCTATAATGATACATACTCTGCAAAAATAAAACTAGAGGCACACTCCAATTTATTCAGATGCATCGTGCATCTGTTATAGTTAAGTCTTGATTGTGATTAATAAACTTTTAATAGGGAATAATAAAGAGTAGGAATTGATGGACCCTATATTTAATTAGAGCGGATGCGTCATACATCCAGACACAAGTTTTTACCATAAAACTATTAGCAGGAGAAACAATTTCGGTGAAAGAAGAGAGTAATATGCATTCAATGTAGTCCAGTTTTCTCCTTTATTTTTCACAAAATCGGATATCAATGAGAAACTTTATTTCATAGTACAAGAATGAATCTGTTCAAGTCAGGATAACACTGGTAGCTTCAAACAGAACTAAAGTTGAACTTGAGAAGGCATGAAACAAATAATTTTTACATCATTCAACCAAAAATTCAAGGTGAGAGACCTCAAGTCTCTCTCACCTCTGTCTCTATCTCTCTATCTCTGTCTGTCTACCCATCAAACCCACTAGAGTGCTATCTGAAATTATCTTAGGACAAAGTTACCTTTGAGGCTGTATTTGGGCACCTCTTCCAGCAGAATATACTCATGACTGAGAAGAATAAATGCCCGAAACGACTTATTCTCTGTCCTCGCTCTTCAACGTTATTCCCAGTATCCTCTCTTCAACGAACTGAAGCACAGATTGATTGTTGACTGCACAGGCCATTCACACCATTTTTGAACTGTTGCCGATTCCTCCTCCGCTTCGTGACAAGCACAAAGCCCTCCCCATCTCTGGTCTTATTTTTATTTACATCTGTCATCTTCTGGCTCACACTATTTGTCTCAGGCGCTGGCGTCTTTTCATCATTGCCATATAGTATCTTTATGATTGCACTGTCATTTGCAATTGCTTCAGCTGAATTACTCGAATATTCATGCTTCTTGTCAGTAACTAGAGACGCAGCTGGAGGATCTGAAGTATTCTGCACAGATTTTACAATGAAACTGAGCAGTATCTGCCTTGCTAGCTCTGCTTTCTCTGCGTCAGAACTGTTTCTCCTCGGTCTTTCCCCTCTAACACCAGTTGTAACTTTCTCATCGAGCTTCTCACCCCCATAACCAGCACCAACCACAGGATCAGAATCAATCGTTGGATTTGAATCTTCTGTAGCTGCATTAGTTTGCCATGCTCTTCTAGGAACATATTCAGGTGCATGTGGGTTCATTGTCTTTGGAGAGGCAAC
>JAYDZE010381472.1:0-17186 GCA_034509125.1 Monilaria moniliformis
TGAAATCTTCATTTTGTCGTCTTAGAAGCTGACTCTCTTCTTTAAGTGCTTGAACCTGGTTGAAAGTTGAAACATCCCAAGAAATCCATACAGAAATTTCATAATCCAGTGATGAAATGATAACAATCAAATCAGAATATTGTAAACAAGAATTTATACCTCTTTATCATCTAAAGCAGATTTAGCAAGTATTTGTAGGCTCTCTACTTTCTGAGCCAACTCCAAATTTTCGAACTTCAAGCTCTGATTATACCTCTTCGTCTCCTCTAACTCCTCCTCCAAGCGGTGGTTCCTTTCCCGTGACTGTGTTTCCAAATCTTGATCAGCTTCAACGGCCTTCGTATCCTGATCCTGCAGCTTCATCACTCTTTCTTGAAGCCTCAAGATCTGCTCCCTGTTCTGTTCAGCTTCTAACCTAAGCTTCTTCCTTAGCAGTGTTATCTTGGCTTGCGCAGATTCAAGCTCTGCAACGACCTTTTCATAATCAGCCACTTTAGTCTGCAATCTTTTGTTATCCGACTGCAAGGACTCGATCTTAAGGTTATAGAGCTTAGCCTCCATGTTGTGCACTCTTAGCCGGTTTTGGAGCTCCAAGACAGCATTTTCCTGTTCTTTAAGGCCATAGTACTCGAGCAGTTGATTCTCGAGAATCTTCTCCCTTTCTTCGAGAATTTGAACCTTACTCCTTAGGCTTCTGAGCTCTCTCTCGTTTTCCTCAGTTGGTTCGATGTTGGAATCTAAAGACTGTCCACTTTTCCTCCGGGAAGCATCATCCGTTGCCATGTCATATTCTTTTACGAGCTGATCCAGCTCGTGGAAGAGAAAGCCATCTCTATCTCCAATGCTTCTACCCTCACCGGAGGAGATGTCACTCATAGAATTCCGAGAAGGGACTCTTGGGATGGTTAACTTCTAAAAGGAAGAGTTGTACTTGCTTAAATTAGAAAGCAGTAACATATCTTAATCAACTATACAAGGGAAGGACATGATCACGAATTGGTTTTCCAATTAATTACACAATATTACATAACACATCAAAGAAGCCAAAGAGCCAAGTCATAACATACATATATAGCTAATACAGCAATTACAATCAGCAATAGGAAATGAGATTCAACTCACATCAATAAGAATACTTGTTCACTAATCAAGAATAGGACTAATTCACATATTATAAAATTACAATCTAAACCATATTTACACAATTAAAAACACAATCAATTGCAACAACAGAAGAAGGTTGAGCAGTACCTTCAAAGCACGGTGATCGGCCCCAACATCTGAATCAGCCTTACCTATATATGACATATATAATCCAATCAGAATTCAGCCTCCCCTATAAAATAAATTCAAGAATTATTAGACTAAAGAAAAAAAGAGGATACAAGAAAGAATTATAACCTGGAGAAGGCGGTGGTGAAGGTTTTGGTTTTGGTTTAGGAAGCATAATTCTTTTGCTTCTGAGAAAAGTAAAGACAATCCCACCAAGGGAAAAAGCCAAAGCCACACCAAATTTGAAACGCACAGGGCTTATGGGACCATCCCTTTTACCTTTCACAGCCATTTCCAGACAACAAAAATTCAAACTTGGTATATTTCAGACATACACAAGAACACACAAATACACAGAGAAGATCACACCCAGCAAAACCTAAACCCCTCTTCTTCATCATCTTCCATCTGAAATGTTAAAGAATACAACTTTATCGAAATCCCATTTAAGAAAAAGCAGAGAATCTCAACCCGAAAACACCCTTCTTCTTCAATTCAAGAATCCCAAAAGGATACGGAAAGTAGACTTACTGATTGACCAAGAAATCTGCTTCTGAGGATGTTTGTGTAGTTTTTGACTAAATTTGAACTGCGCTGTTTCGTATTGAATTTGTTTTTTCAGTTTCTGAAATGGGATTATTCGTTCTGTGATTTGGCGTTCATTAATTTGCTGGAACATTAAAGTTAAAGAAACAGTTGTGTGGGAGCAAGCTTCAATTTAAATATTCTGCTTTAGGTGTCTTCTATAATTTTATTTTTTAATGTGCAGACTTTCTGTTATATTTAACCAGACATTGCCATCAAATATTTGTCTTATGTCACATTTAAGCAACAAATCAAAAAGTTCAACAAATCTGTCTCACGCAACTTGAGGGTGCGGGGGGGGGGGAGTAATGATCAGTTTTTAATTAAATTTATAGTGTTAATAATTAATGAGAATACCCTTTTTCTCGATATATTATTATGGGCTTTTATATTATATTTTAAATCACAAAAAAATTAACCAATTAATTACTTTATTTTTTTATTTTATTTAATTGAAGATGAAGATAAATGTGCGATCATTACTTATTTTGGATAATTAGAGCCCGCCAACCAACTACTAGTTAAAATAAATCGCATCATTTAGCCAAAAAAACAGAGTTTACTATTAGTTTATGAGTGGCACTCCGGTACGGGCTCAAGCACAGTGCACGCAGTCAGGTTGGAGTCGGGTCTTGATTCTGAACCGTCTATTTTAAATAATAATTTTTATTTATTATAATAATAATTTTTATATATTATAACAATAAGTTTTAACATAATCACATTTATGCATAACAACATAAACTTCCGTAACAGTTATTTTTATCCAATACAGATGTTATTTTAATTCATAACGAGTATATTTTTTTATAGAAAGGGTCATGTATTTGAGTCAGGAATCGTATTCAGGTTCAGATTCGGATCTAAATCCGGATCGGGCAGGGTGGGTACAAGTTAAATTGGGTCGGACCCGGGCCGGGCCGGGTTGACCATAAAACAATTGTCCAATCTCAATTAATTGCACCATAATAATGGTGGACGAGTTCACATGTGTGACAACCCAAAAATCTTATTTCCAGAAACTGCGATGAAATTCAATGCAAATTCAGGTGAAATTATTTGCTTTCCAATCAACTTTGTATGACTGTATTTTTAAGACGAAAAATATGACTTTCATTTAATAAATATTACTTTATTTCTGAAAAAAATATCACTTTTATACATTTTTTGTGCCTAATAATCCAACAATTATTAACTACGAAAATATAATAAAGTATTAAAGATAATTAAAAATATCATGATTCGAAGGTTATGTTTGTAGGTTGATATGTAAGTAGGCCCAAATGTCATGTTGGGCAGCATAAATGGAAAGCCCATTCTAAATTTAAATTTGTGTCTTGATTAGCATTGGACTGACTTATCTCGTCGTAATCTGAAATGGAATTTTTTTCCACTCCAACACGTAAACAACGTTATTTTAACAAAAAATGAAAAATGTTAATAGTGTTTTATATCCCCAATTTTATCGCATTTCAAAAAGTGTCCCCAGCTTTAAAGAAAAAACGAAAATTGGGGACACAAATACTATTAACTATTCTTATTTTTTGCTAAAACAGTTGTTTCAAGTGTAGAGGCGAAACTTTTGTATCACGAGACATTTTATGTAATATACTAAAAATTAGAGACATTTAATAAAAAAATAAAAATTACGAACATTTTCCTTAATTCAATTCAATCTTAGTTTTATCTTAATTAATTAATTCAATTTAGAATTAATCAATATTTAATGAATATGATAAGTTTTAGTAAAGTATAAATAAGAGTAATAAATTTTAAATGAAATTAATAAATTCTACACAATTCATTTTTAATAGAAGTATCAAATTATTAGTTGCATTGCAGCCATCGGTGCTTTGTGTTGTTCTTATTAGGATTAATTAATTAATTTATAATTTTTTAACCACGCATGCCATATCTTATTAAATCAGAAATAATATTAATTAAGTGACTAATTTCCTCGTGAATTTCGTGTTTGAGGTCGCAGTCTTCATCATCATTTTCAGTACTCATCACACCTACTGTGTATATAATTTTTTATTCCACGAGTTTATGGCATTTTGCAAAGAATCCAATAGGAAAACATTTTTTTGATATTGTACACAATACACGTATCAAATTCCAATAACTCGGTTCTACCATGTTGTTAATTTCGTGTTCGTACTTGTTATCGAGATTAAGTAATTGATACGAGAGTTGGCATGCGAGTTGGGACTTTTCGACGGTGTAAGTTGCATACTACGAATTGAAAGACTGAGACACTATTGAAATGTTTAAAAGATATGTCGAATTTGCAAGAACATTAAAAAATTGGAGAAAAAAATATATTTTATTTAAAGTAGACACATATATATAAATTTATATATAATAAATAAAGTGAAAGTTTAACTCTATAAAATTGCACTGAAACAAGCATCATTCCAACCAAAGACAACTCAAAATCAATGGAACTCATCACAGGGTTTTTATGTCTTGCAACCTTACTATCAACATCTCAGGCAGCAGCAGAACCCACCCAAATCCGACTGCTCAGGCCGCGCTTCGGCAGCGGCGGCCGCCGTGTCGAGGGCTTGGACTGCCTGAGCTGGCGGCTGGCGGTGGAGACCAACAACCTCCAAAGCTGGAAGGTGGTGCCTCAATCGTGCGAGGACTACGTCGGCAACTACATGCTCGGCCAGCAGTACCGCCTTGACATCGAGGTCGTGGCGGACGCCGCCATCGAATACGCAAATACCGTCCAAGTCGCCGGCGACGGCAAAGATCTTTGGGTGTTTGATATTGATGAAACCACTCTTTCTAATCTTCCTTATTATGCCCGCTCCGACGTCCAATTTGGGTAACTTTTATGTACCTTAAATTCCTTAATTTCCATAGCAAATTATATATAAATCCGTGTTCGAGACCGTTTCATCGTAAGACAGATCAAGATTCGGATCCAAACCATATTTTAATACTGCATTTTTATTTTGTTTTGTTGGTATTTATAATATAAATATACCACTCGATACGAGTTTTAATATCCAAATTTTGACCCGCCTCATGATGAGACGATCTCACACAAACTCTTATTATAATTTTGTAAAGGACCTTTTCAAGTAAATGGTTTTCAAACTAAAACTTGGAAAAGTTTAGCACTAACCATTCATAATTGATTTGGATGCAGGGCAATAGCATACAACGAAACAGGGTTCAACCTGTGGGTGGCGGAAGGGATAGCACCGGCAATTCCGGCGATCCGCCGCCTCTACAAGACGGTGGTAGCTCTAGGGTTTAAGACTGCCTTCCTTTCAGGAACACTTGATAGATACACAGACATAAAGATAGTCAATTTGAACCAAGCTGGTTACTACAACTGGGAAAAACTCATTCTCAAGTAAGAGATGCTTACATAATTTAATTAGTATTTGATTGTTTATCTAATTACAATTAGTCCTAAATCAAGAGAGACATGAATGCAGGGGAGAAAATGACCATGGATCGTCAGTGGATTACAAATCCCAGAAAAGAACAGAGTTGGTAGATGAAGGTTACAGAATTGTGGGAAATATTGGAGATCAATGGAGTGATTTGATTGGTACTAATGTTGGAAATAGGACATTCAAAGTGCCAGATCCCATGTATTACATAGGATGATGATGTAATGAAAAAATCATCATTATTTGAGTGTGTTTTGAGTTGAATAAATTAGTGAAATGTGGATCTCACTTTTGTAATAATTTTATAATAGATTATGAGTTGAATAAGTCAGTGGAGTGTGAGTCTCATTTTTATATAGTAATTTTATAGTGGAATAAGTTAATAGAATGTGAGTTCCATTTACCAAAAATAGTAAAAGCATATTGGACTTCTGTTGGGGGACGACCCAAAATGACAAAATGGGACTTCTATTCGGGACGGAGGGAAAATATGGAATTTATCTATGAGAAAATAACATCTTGCACAATAAAATGAATATGACAATAAATATAGAGCTCAATCTAGGGGTAAGCATTCGGATTTCGATTCGGATTTTTGCCTAATTCGAACCGATCCGAAAATCCAAAATATTCTAAAAATTAAATCCGAACCGAATTATCCGAAATCCGAACTTCCAAATCCGATCTGAACCGAAAATCCAAAATTGCATAAAAATCCAAAAAACCTAACAAAAATCCAAAAATCTGAAAAATTTGAAAATTATAAAATAATTTTTCTAAATTAATACCATAAAGTTGGTAGTATATAAAATATCATGTTTCAATATTTATGTAATAAGAGTGTAAATTGAAGGTCTTAATTAGAATATATATATATATATATTACTAAAAATATATTTCGGATTTCGGATTTATTCGGTTTTTAATATATCCGATCCGATCCGAAAATCCGAAATTTGCCAAAAATGTAATCCGAACCGAACCGAAAATCCAAAAAAATCCGAACCAAATTTTAAATTTCGGTTTGATTCGGATCGGATATTTGGATTTCGGATATTTTGCTCACCCCTATTTTTTTTACTAGCTTTGCTTATAGACTGGATTTTCGTTTATACTTTTCTTAATCATATTCTAGACACAGAACTCGTGTAACACTGAGATCAAATATCAGATTCAAACTCGTATTTAATGATATATTTGTAATTTTATTGATAGTTTATATTATTTTCATCCGGATCATGACTCATCGTATCGTCGCACTAGAGTCCGGTCCCTATTTCAATATACTGATAAACACTATAAAAGTAATTATTAATGTAGTGATCTCCGAGTGGATTCTAATAATGAATGATAATTACTAATTAAGATATTATTTTACCCTGGATGGCCAAATTGTAGAAATAGGAAGCATCAAAAAATAATTTGGATGGTCTTAACGGCATAAATAAAAGCATATGATGTGGGTCTTGAATAAATTAATTATAGAACTCAACGAATGATTACAATAATTAATTACTGAGTAAATAATGATTCCAATATTGAAGAAGATATCTATTACTTACATAACTTATAAGTTATAACGTATTTCTTCATCATCAATTTCCTTCCATTATTTATGGATTTCACACAAATTTTTATTTTATTTTATTTTTTAAAATCAACACTCAATATCTCTTCCCTTCAATATCTCTTCCCTTGCACTTTTATGGATTTAATCTCTTATTCTTTAATTCATTTCTTATTTTTTATATGTTCTAATTAAATTAAATTTTAGATTTAAATAAAAATATACATTTCATTAAAATACAAAATTACATTATTAAAAACTTTAAAATTACATAATTAAAGCAAAAAAATACATAATTAAAAATCATAAAATTACATTATTGAAAAACGAAAGCTACATAAAACTGAAATCATAATCAATCATCAAGGGAACAAAGTGCGCCCAAATTTCTTCGACTAAATCGTGTTGGAGTCAATGGTGGTTAACGGCATCACGCGACGACTCAGGACGCCTTAAATATTCTCGAGAATGCTTGAGGCGCACCTTAATTTGGGGTGTCCACTGCGGTCGAGGAGTTCGAGGACCAAGCCATGTCCTCGTCTACCCAATAAGGGTGTTTGTTCATTCGTCCTCGATAATTATGTTGTGCAATATAATGTACACATACACGACATCGACAAGCACGTCCCCAAACCAAATACGCCACGGGTCTTTGGTGATCACAAACCGTGCTTGGAGAATGTTGAATGCTCGTTCAATGTTTTTACAAACCGACTGCAAAACTGTTGAGGATTGCTATTCCAATGAAATAATTCTCTAAACTGCCAAAGATCTAATAGGATGATAAATGGATTAAATACATACAATTCACACAATCTGCCCTAGAACGCATATAGACATGCAACAGGAAACAAATAAATTTGAAACCCTAGACTTGCTCCTAAAATTCGAATATTAACCTTGTTTACAGAGTTTTCATATTGATTGTTGAAAGATGAGGGCTTGCAACTCCCGTCACTCCACCAATCCAATTCGTCCAGCAACATAAATCCCGTCAGAAAACTTCGAAGCCCTATTTGACCATTCAAACGATCTCCTATGCTTCTGGGACGTCTGATAAGAACTCTTTCTCTTTAATAGAGATTCGCGTGGACAGCATACATGCTTCAATCAGAGTCATGCAGAGGAAGTTATGTCAATTCTACAAAAACTGCTAGGAACTATTACCTACGAGAATTTGCTTGTGCAAATTTCTTTTGACGTCGATTCCTTCTCGAACATGGATTGATATTTTTTCTCCAACATGGATTTAAGATCCATATCTATTGAAAAAATCTATTCAATCAAGGAATCTTCTGGCCTATTTCCTCCTCTAGCTTGAATGTTGGGGTGCACAATATTCTATCAAGCTGCATAACTGGGGTGAAGAACGAAATAAATAGAACTTTTATCTCAAAGGAGAAAATGTTTTCCTCATAAAGAACTGCTCTAAATTTCGTGCCCCACCCCCTATGTATAGGATTTGTTGGGCTAGGCCAGAAATCCCAATGATGATTATGGCTGGGCCTCATAATGAGCTTAATTCTATTAAGTTGAGCCCAACTTAATTAAGTCCATTAATATTAATTAACTTCACTATAAAATTAATATTGTACTACCCAACCTCATCCATATTATGAATATGACTCCTTTTTTATTCATTTATTTCCCGTGTTTATGATTTTCAATATTCATTAATTAATTTAGGCTTGCTGATAGCTTCAATTAATTAATTTCTTTTACCAAGAGTTGTCTAGTTTAAGAACATTATTTATTATATTGGAATGAATTCCAGCTGGCCGGATTTCATATAATAAATTCCCTTTCTCGAACACTTTTTTTGGATATTATCAACTCGGGTTCTCCCGACATACAATTACATATACTAACTATACTAGCAACGCTAGACATTAATTATCACTGCCCAAGATATTGAGAACCACTTAGAGTTACAAAAGATCTGCACCTATTGATAAGTCAAAACAGTGTATAATTAACATCGTATGCTCAGTGTTACATATATAGATTAAGAAATAGATAATCACCGAGATCTTGTACTTCATTGACACAACATCGAAGTACGCATCTCATTGTAATCCATTTTAGTGCTATACCACACCAGTGTTATCAGTTGGCCAAGATAGGCGTGCGAACTTTGGATTAACACTGCAACTTTTCACGATAGATTGTCCATGTCTATCTAGGTTGTGAACTTGATTTTCTTCCATAAGGAACTGACTAAAAGATCTTATGTTAATCATGGATCTACCATTCAGTCTACAATGTGAAAGGAGAACTTGTTTGCTCAATTTATGACTATATGCTTAGGAATAAACATCTATAACCACAAAAAACAAACAATTTGACAAAATTAACTTATTCTCAATACATGGGAAATAAGACTTTCAATACAAATAAACTCAAATCATGTTTTTTAGTATATAAATCCTAACAAAACAAGCTCTTTTGGATTCGGTTGGACACGAGAAGGTCTTCACGAACGTCGGCCACCTTGGATAGATGCCATCAGCGAAATAGTAGCCCATGTTGTAGCGACGTCCATTGGCCGTGTATTATATCGCCGGTGCCCTACCGTGCAAGACGTCGTTGAAAATATTCTAGTGGTTGAGAACGTTTATGTCGTTGTTGGATCCGCCACAACAAAAAATGCATAACAAATCCAAAGTCGATAGTTGGCGACTTCTTCCAGTATAATTGTCGGATGAGAACCTTTGTGGTTGCTAGTGTATTCGTCCATCCATGTCGTTAGACAGTTTTCCCACTACATGTGCATGCAATCGATACTGCCAAGTATGTCGGGGAAGCCGTGGCGTGGTTCGTGCATTCGGAGCAATTTTTTGTAGTCTTAGGTTGTGGCCGCTCTAAGATATTATGCGCTGAATGTATCGCGAATGTCCTTGCTGAATTGCTTCACGCATTCTTGCCCCATGGTCTCGACGACGTGCAAGTACTCGTCGAACATATTGGAACATCCGCTGGTCGCTAGCTGACAGATTGCCGGCGTACACTTTTGTAGCGCTGAAAGGCCTTTTCGTTTGATCTCGTCCGGTCAGTGCTGGAAGTATTTTTCATGCGCTGTCAAGGTATCTGCTATCCGCAAGAATACATCCTTGCACATACGGAACTGGCGGTAAAATACACTTCCTCTCATTGTGGCTGGTCGAAGAAATTATCATCCACGAGTCGGGCAGCGGCAACTTCTTATTCTCGATGCATATACCTCCTGAGTCGGACATTTAGGAGCATCATCAGAGGAGGCTGCAAATGATAACTCGCAGTAACCGATTGAATTATCAAAATAAGGTTCTTCACACTTTCATCGTCCGAATTGTCATCCTTAGTATGGATTCATAATTTGCAAGATGGTTGGAGATAATATGGATTCAAGAGAAAAAATGTAGAAGGTGAAGATGAATGGTGAGAAAATGAAGTGAGAAAGATGAGTGTATTTATAGGAGGGACATGATAATTAAAAAAATTAAGAAAAATTAGTCAAGGACCATTGCCCAATGGCACAATTAAAAAAAATAAAGAAAAAATAATAATTTTAAATAATAATTTTTAAGTTTTAAATAGACATGTATATAGAGGTATGTTCAAATACGAATAATATCTTAATATAAAACTAAGACCAAATACCAATCATAGGATACAAAAATCCGATGGGTATGAATACTGACAAGTGGCATCCCATTTTGACAGATTATAACTAATATGGGCTATTATGTCATTTGATCCACGTTCTGTTATGGTAAGTGGCGATATTTATGAGCGATATTAACTGTCAGCATATCCAACAAATCATGTATTATAGACATCATCATAGTGTTGCATATAAATTATGTTAACGGTCAACAATGTTTATCATATATCAAACAATCACTAATCATAAGCAAAGTTTAGTTCTATCACTTACGATAAGTGATTGTTTGATATGTAATGAACATTTTTTACTGTTATAATGATTTTTATGCAACACTATGATGTTGAGGTACCACAACACTTTTTACCCCATCCATTCATCAATTAAGAAACAATATCCACATCCCTATTCGTTCACCATTTCTTCCCTTGCACTATTCATGAGTCCCATATTTTAATTTTTTTTTATTTCTTATTCTTATATGTTCTAATTAAATTGAATTTTTGATTTAATTAAAAACAAATTTTTTATTAAAAATAATATAACTAAAATCCTAAAGTTACATATAATTTGAAATTGTGTGTATTTATATATTCTAACTAAATTAAATTTGAATAAAACTTATTAAATTTTTAATTCATATTCTAATTAAATTCATATACTAATTATGATCATAATCTAATAAAAAATTAATATATCATTTAAAAAAGATAAAAAAATGCAAAAAAAAGAAAAAAGAAAATAAACGTAGAAAACCAAAAAATTAAAGAAAAAGATAAAAAAAGAAAATGAAAATAAACAAAAATTAAGAAAAATAAATGAAATAAAAGAAATATCAAAAAAGCAAAAGAAAAAGCGAAAATAAAAAAGAGAATGAAAATAAACAAAATTTAAAGAAATTGACGACGTTGGGTTTCGAACCCATGAGCGTCATTTACCACTGGACTAAACACCAATTTTATAGCTAAAATAACATAAATATATATATATATATATAGAAAACATAAAAAAAATATGAAAAAAGTGGCGAGCCAGCCCTTCCACTTTCCCTTCACTAAGGAACGCTCGTCTCTTGGGGACACCCGCAACGTGTCCCGTCCTGAAGGGACGGGCCACAAGGGATGCGTTGTGGATGCCGTGACTAAAATGCATGATTTGTTAAATATGCTGACATGTACACTGATTAACCTTTATAATGATTTATATGCACTACTACGATGATGACTACATTGTATGATTTAATGGATATGCTGCTGATAGTTAATCTCACCCATAAATCTCGTATGTTGCCATAACAAAATATAACTTCGCTTATGATGAATACTTGTTTAATATATGATGAACATTTTTTTATACCGTTATAATGATTTATTTATAATGCTATGTTGATGACTACACGTTGGACACGTAAATGTCACCTCTTACCATAATACAACATGCTCTCTAACTCTAAGTAATCAATAAATCTCGGCTATCCATATTTCAATCCAATAAATAAAATTTAATCTCGGCATCATGCACGCAGCTGGTGGACGAGAAGGGGAGGGACGCCCAATGAGTGGACATCATGTGATGCCCGTCCCGCCAGCATACCTACAATACGTCCCGCCTCGAAAGAACGAGCCACAAGGTCTACGTTCCAGATGCTATTAGTAAATTATGAAAAATCCATAAAAGGAGTAATGAACATAATTTAACCATTCGTAAAAATGCAGTTAAAAGGCATGTAAAATATTATGTAAAATTATGGTTTTGATTGGTCATGATTTTAGTGCTGATAAGACCCTTTCAGTAATATGAGTGATCATGATCATGATCATCTAGCTACAGGTTGGCTCATTTCAATTTTCATTAATGCTGCTTTCCCATTTCAACATGTACTGTCATTACACATTTAATTCTTCATTTCAAATTTCAATAAAAACTGCAAAAATTAACTCCGTTTCTGAGAGTTTCGATTGTTCTGTTCTTACAACTATACTAACGCAGATTAACGCAGAAAAATACGAATGAGACAGTGAAAAGGAAAACAAATCTTAGCCTTTATATCTATAAAATAATCAACTGCAGAATACATAGAGAAAACTCATATATATTGACGAACCTAAATTCGCAAACTGAATCAAAAGACATAAAATAAACAAATTTCCAAACAATTAAAATAAAAAGTAACTAAATAAAATACTTCTAATTATTCGTCCTCGTATACATTCTCGTGATTATTGAGATTTGACACCGTCGTCTTTAAAATCCAATTATCTAATTAATTAATAACTAATATTTGTGGGAATATAAAAAGAAATAAAAAAAATTTCTTGAAAAGAGTGAACTTTATAAAGTAATTGGCTAATTTTTTGGTCTTGGAAAATGATTAAATAAATGAGTTGCTTATCCTCAAATACGAACTAACAAGCTAGCTAGTAAAGCGAACCTAAATTTATTAAGATATGAGTCTTCAACTGTTTATATTAATTGGAAAACTTTTTAAGCCCATAATTTAGTATAGCTGGGTGCATGAATCTTATACATTAATACTTCCGTAATCAAATAATGATGAAATACAGAAAAAAGGTGTAATTGATAAACAAATAATCAAATGCATCTCTTGCTTTGCGAAAACCAAACCTCATTGGCAATTCTAACAACGATCCAGTCGACAACTATTTAGAACTAAACGACAAGGGATCCCTAATTGATTTACCTATATGAGATTCCGCATATTTATGTTTTAGAAGATAAGAAATCATTCTTGTAAAAGCAAAACCATGTATAAACCAAAATCCTAGAAACTCGATGGTCTGATAAAGTAATTTAGAAGATATGGATGTAATAAATTCAAGCTGTCAAGCAGAAGCCCATGAAGGCATGAACCCTGTCAATTGCCAACAGTAATAATCACTCACCCATCCCCTACTCCTTTCATTAATTCCCACCACCCATTTTTTGAACTCACAGATAACGACACGCAACTAAATTTAGACCTAGACAATATTGCTCCAAACTAGAAATTTATCACATAAAGTCTCTACATATACAGAAATAGATTATACCAATATTGTTTTGCAAACGCAAAATATAATAAATCTAACCACATAATACAAGCTAGGAGCAAAATTCCCTTGATCAATTTGTACACAATTCTCCCGCCCCTCCATCCCCCAACGATCGCTTATGGACTGTTATCAACAACTCAGTGCCTCGTATTTTACTGGGATCGGATGATTGAACCCGGTCTGAGAAAGCAAATTCCCAACCGTTGCAAGATCCCGGCAAAACACTCCTTGAAACGACGTCGCAACCGCCGCACCCATATTCCCGCCAGAAACTTCCGCGATAGCTACCGGAACCGGCTCCACTGCGGCCGCTGCCTTCTTTCGTTGCTTCTCTACCGCCTCATCGTCCAAAATCATCGCCATTAAACTAGTATAACCCCTCTGAATCATTCTGTACAACAGCAACGCCGACATTTTCGCCCCATCTCTCACTGAATCATCATCATTCTCATCGGCGAATTCGCATTTATCGATGAAATTCGTAGACTTATCAGGCTTGTGTCTCAGCATCAGCAGCAAATGAGCTCTTTCCAATTCCGATCTGGAGCAACCTCTCCTCAATCCCATCAAGGCGTAATAGTCGACGTTTCCGGTTTCGCCGGCGGCGAGTCGCTGCTTCAGCTGCTGGATTTTCGCCGCCAACGAGCACAATTTGCCCGGAATTTCTCGGTATTGAACGTTATGCCGCTTCCAAACAGGCCCTGGCAATTTCCTGTCGCGCAAAATCGCATTGTACAATAACTTTAAATGCTCCAGATCGTGTAGGCTATCCGGCAAGCACCTTATCGATTCGAACAATGTCGCTCTAATGGCAAGAGCATCGATGCACGATGTGTCCAGCGCTAGGGCTCTGTTGCAGTCGGCGATGGCCTCTGCTATTCTCCCAGCCGATCTGAAGGCGGAGGCGCGGTGGACGTAGCACTCCGACAGAAACCCCTGCGGCGCGCCGCGGCGGCCATCGAGGATTTTCGTGAAGTGTCTGACGGCTTCGGTGTAGAGTCCGGCGTCGAGAGCGGCTATCGCGGCCGTCTTGCGGCGGATGAGGAGCTTGATGTGGCAGAGGAGGTGGGAGATGCTCTCGAATTCAGTTTTCCGAGGCCTTTCCGGCTGGTGATTATCGCCGGAGAGGGGGTGCTTGATGGAAGAGAAGATGTCGTCAGAGAGAGAAATGCTCTCTCGGCGGAACGCGGCGGTGGCGAGGCGTTTCCCGGTCTGGAGGAGCACCAATGCGTCCTCCATTAAACCTAGGTGGCAGCATGCTTGGCCTAACACCGAGTACCTGTTCGATGAAATGCGTCCGCAGACTGAGTCAAGCTGTAACTCCACTAACTCGGTTTGCCTAAAATTACTGAATCTCGTCATTATGATTTAGTGAGATTTCATTAATGGCGGCCAGTGGTTTCGCGTGATCTACAAGCTATTGTTTTTCCAATTCCATCTCTCGTTTAAACTTGTACTGTATCAATCTATGTTAATCGTTAATAATATTTTATAGTATCGATTCAAAAAACAAAAATACAAAATGTAATTGTCATTTCATACCTCCACTGGCCAGCTTCCTCCACGTTCTTAAATAAACCGGACATAACTTTCTTCTTCAAATCCGAGACAGAGAAGCATGTACATGCCGGCTCGGATCCGCCGCCGGAGGAAAGGAGCGTGACTCTTTCCCTAGACAGCTGAGTCGACGAGTTATCGAAGGAACCGGTGGTCCATGCGTCGTCGGAGATCACCATTTTCAGACTAGGAATGTAATCCTGAAGCATGTCCGCCACCTCCTTAAACCGGCGGAGGTAGAGCAGGCTCCGCGCCTTCAGCTCGAGTGCCACTTCCATGCGCGGCGCCACAGCCAGCGCCGCATCGAGGAGGCGGAGCGCCGCCACGATCTCTCTCTGTTCCTGCGTCGCGATCAACATCCTCGCTTCCCTCACGTATCTCTCCACCATCTGCATTCGCTGAATCAAATACTGTATTGTGCAAAAACAACATAAAATTAGTCGAGGAGAAATTGAGTGAGGCGCATACCTTTCTATTGGTGAGCCACCAGTGTTTTTTCTCGGCGGCGGCGGTGGCGGGAGATGGAGTTGCTACAGCCATTGGTCGATTGGAAGAATTAACGGTGAATATTTGGCTCCGGCTGTGGCCGTGGCTGCGTAATATATGGGTGAAAAAATAGTCACATTATAATGAATTTACCCTCTTAGAGGGAGGAACTGCAAATCTGAGAGAAATGAAGAAGAGAGAGAAGAGACAAGTAAATAGGGGAGAAGAGGAGGATAGGGGCTTTAAACAACAAATGCCAGCTTTGACCTCACAGAGAAAGCTTTCATCCTTCTACTTCATCGCTGGCATCAGATTCTCTCTCTCTCTCTCTCGTGCTTTAATTGCAGAGAGAGAGAGAGAGAGGTCATTAGCTACTCTACGGCCTACGGCCTACGGCCACTAATAATAATAACCAGCGAAAATTCCTTGCCTATGTAAATATAAAATTATTTAACTTCAATAATTATTATTCCATTCATAACTAGCATCTCAATCCGTATTTAATTCTATGTCTGGAAACGATAGAATGATGAACATACATGTATTAAATTTTTCTAAGCTGAATTAGGACACTAATTATGCAGCGTATGGTTTTGACTCGACAAGAAGACATATAGACATATATGTAAATCAGATGTAATGCGTGGAATTGTACTTTTATTATCCATTTTTATAAAATTTCATCACCATACAGCGTTGTTGACTTTTCACGAGATTTACCAGACATTTCACACTCTTCTTTCTAGTATAAATAGAAACGACATAATTTGACTTTACTATAGCTCCTTATGTTATTTACTGATTTGTGTTGGAACATTATAATATAGTTTAATATTATGTTTAACGGTTGAATAAATTCATGATTATCTATCAGATGATCTAATTATGTGATCTACTAAGAGAATATAATTACAAGGTCAAACGATCATTAATGAAAATGTTACTGTACCTTGAATCTGTATAGTTTGCTAGTATGCCTTGAATCTGGTATGGGGCCCTAATTGTCATATTGGGTCCAGTTCGTTTTGTGTGCTTATATATAGTAGAAGTAGGGCACAAACTCAGTAATCTGTAACCGCCATCATAATACAATCTGTTCTCCGTTCTTGCCCGTGGATGTAGCCAACACAACGTTGGTGAACCACGTAAATCTGTGTCTCTTTACGTTTCTATTTGTTTCGATTACTCAATTACTCTATTCCGTTACAACAAACTAGTATCAGAGCCTGGTTTTTCGACCAGGGTTTCTTGAATTCCGCACTGTTACGGTTTTTTGAATCAATCGAAGATGTTGTCTGCTCTGAACGTGAAGGTTGACAAATTCAACGGGATTAATAGCTTTGGCTTATGGTAGATCAAGATGCGATCGTTGCTGAAGCAGCAGGGATTGTGAGCGCCACTAACGGAAAAAGGAAAAAAGGCAGACGAGGAGGATGAAGAGTGGATAACCCTAGATGAAAAGGCCCACTCAACAATCATGTTGTGCCTGTCTGACGATGTTATCATCGAAGTTGCTGATCAGGAGACTGTTGTTGCCCTCTGGACAAAGTTGGAGAGTCTATACATGACGAAGTCTCTAACCAATAAGTTGCTCCTGAAGCAACGTCTGT
>JAYDZE010381583.1:0-17185 GCA_034509125.1 Monilaria moniliformis
ACATTTGATTCGCTGAAATAAATGAGCCATTAAGGTATGATGGCGGTTACAGAGGACGTGGGAGTGATTTCCGGAGTGATTTCCGGAGTCGTGGGTGGCAGTTACAGCGGAGATAGTGGGTGGCTGTTGCCGAACTTCTGCCCTCCTTAGCGCCGAACTCCTTGGTAGTCCGAACTCCCTTAGTCGCCGAGCTGGTTGTGCCGAGCTGGTTGCGCCGAACCGATGGCTTGTAGATTGGGCCGCATTCTTATTGGGCCCGTCTTGCTTACTGGGCCGGACCTGGAGTGGATTGGGCCGCGTACCCTATCATTACCTTTGGTAATTTCGTCATGTCCCACAATAATGGTTTCAGTTTATCACTAGATTCTGCACCCACCCTCTATATATTAATGTTGGCTGCCATAACATATTGTATAATTATATCTTAGGTTACCTTTAGTAATTTCGTCATGTCCCACAGTAATGATTTTGGTTTATCACTAGATTCTGCACCCACCCTCTATATATTGATGCTGGCTGCCATAATATGTTGTATAATTATAGTTTATGTTCCAAATCATTAGAAAAAAGCATCATGAACTAAGCAATCTCACTAACTAGTCATGTATTATAAGCCTGGTATTACTGCAATGATGAATTACGATTTAATTAATATTTTAAAGGGTTTTAAATCACCTAGATGTGTTAGTGCGTGCATGTAACAAAAAATAAATAAATCAATCAATATGGTAATGAGTCTAATGACTAATTAACGAGCCATAAGAAGGATAAGGAATTTTGTTTTTTTATTTTTCTTTTTGGAATTCCGCGTCAGAACCTTTTGCATAAAAATATAGATCAGATAAAATTTTGCAACTCTTCTAAAATGTCATAATTCTTATTGAATATTATAAAAATTGGATTCATTTTGTAACTCTATCTAAAGATGAGATCATAAATTATAATTGATTCTTATTTTCTTAGTGAAAAGTAAAAGTCTACTACTTTTGTGGTACAAAGAGTCGTATGTGGCTACTACTTGATGCACTTCTTTAACTTTTTATGTATAATATGAGTATATCACATTTAAGAGGTAACGTAACATCTAGAAGACAGTCCTGCTGTTAAATAGACCGGACCAATCAATGATCATAAGTTTGTATTAATTGGTGTAGGTGGATTTTATATTTAAGGGATTAATTGCTAAAAGTTGATCAACTTAATCCAACTTACTTTTAACCATTTTCTATGAATCATGATATTTTTTGAATTACACTTACTCACACACATCCCACACTCACACAGACGAGATGACTCGAACCCCCTATGTATCAATCGGAGGGCATCTTACCAAGCGAACTATAAATCATTATTATATTAACATATAATATAGATTTTAGCCACACAAAAAAGGACATCCAAAATATTAGACAGTCAAAAATGTGACGTGGCACAATTTGTTTCCCACGCTAATATAAAATCTTATGTGTACCTGAACGATATCATGGGAAAAACAAATTATGTGACATTATTTTCTTAGTTCCAGTCAAATTTTGAGTAAAGACTTATATAGTATTATGTCTAAAATTAAAATTTGGTCAAAATTGGTGAGGTTTTTAATAATAAACCCATATATATATGTGGCCCTAATCGGGCTTCACATATTAGACATTGCGTAATTATTTATCGCCCATTTTATACTTGGCCCGTATAAATTGATTGTGGGTTCTTAGGGTTTTGATACATTGAGCCCACTTGGAAATTGTCAAGATCAAATTTCATTCGTTTATTACTAAGTGCAGTTTGAATTTATCTATCGAACACAAGACTAACGTATTATTTATTTATTTTAATTAGATTCTAATAATGACTAACGAGCTTGACGAGACATTTTTTAGTGCATCCATTCTAATTATATTCAATGACTAACATATTTTAATTAAAAATTAATAAGTCTTAATTGGGTTATTTATAATATTAATTGAATATCGATAAATTCTAATTCAACTTAAATGCACCATGCAGTCAAATATATGAAAGTTTTTAGCATATCTAAATAGGATCACAATTTGGTAGTGACTTTCTATAGTAACAGAAAATCGCCCACACGATTATCGGTAACATAATTGAAGGAGTATTGTAGGATGCTAACATTATGATTCCGTGATCAAGGTCAAGCGCATTTATGTTTTAACCTTTAATTTTATTAATTATTCATTACGAATTAATTAGAGATTTAATTAAAGTTTAATAATCTCCAGTCATGATTTATTACTCGCAACTATGAATTACTTTCGACGGATGCAATTTGATTTTGGTTTGAAGTTCCATAATTGATTTAAGTTGCGAAAACCCTTGTGTGTGCATATGCATATTAGTATTATTTGGGTTAATTGTGCCAAAATTAACACAATTTTTTTCTATCAAACTTTACAATTACAATAACATCTTTAAACCCATTATATTTAGGATCGGCAATTTTTGATACAATACGGACACGCACAAAATTAATAGATTAGTGTCAAATCTTGTCGGGATCGTGTCCTTATCGGTTCGACCCGATAAGGACACGATAATTTCAAGTTGGGTTCGGGTAACCCGTTAATAATTAATATTATTATTTTTATTTCATTTTTAATTCTTTATTATTTTAATTATGACTAAGTTTTTAATTTTTTATTACTTTAGTTAGAGTTAAGGCATGTCGTTATTGTATGATTGTAGTGTCATGTCGGTTTGTGTGGTTATCGTATTATTATCATGTCGCTAACAAGTTCGTATTATGTGCAGCTCATGTTCGGGTTTGAGTATAGCAAGTCAGGTTTGTATTTGAATTGAAGATTTTCTTAACAGATCATATTCGAATTAGATCTTTATTACATTTATTTATTATCAAATCAACCTAATAACAACTCAATCTACAGGTTTGTCAGACCTAATTAAAGCATAATTTTTCAATGATTTGCAATTCCATTGTTCTCAATTTACTTCTCGACAAGTAAAATCCACAATTTCATGAGCCATTGGTATTTATTATTGCGCGACATCGTTTGGCTCGATATGATAGTGAACACGTGGTGTGTATATATGGACTTTGCATCTTGTAAAAAAGTTGGAAATATTATAATTGCAAAAAAATTGAAAAGTGCATGTAATCTAACATTTTAAAGTTGTTTGTAATAAAAATTTGTGGAAATGTTGTGTAAAATTTAGCAATTAACCTATTACTTTCTCAGACGAATACACGTGGCAATTAAGTGAGTAGACGAGGTGTCAATGTTTGAGGACGTACAGGCCACACGTCAATTAACGGCTTGATGACACGTGGATCGTTAACTACGAGATCTTACTAATCAGTATTTATAACTCTATTCTCTCTCTCAGAAGAGGAAAAGTTATTTAAGAAGGGGCTAACACAAGATTTGTAATTGTATTCATTTGATCAATAAAAAGTCTTTCTTCATATAAGTAAATTATGTGCTCCTTGAAGGGCAAAAGAGTCATTGTATACTTATCTTCCACGAGGAAGATAATGAATATATAATATGCATATATTCCTCCAATTTCCCTACAGTAATTTCGTGCAATAATTATTATTGAATAATAAATGGCCCAACTTAACCGTTGAATTATATGCGATTGTGGGATTAAAAAAAAAATGGAAACGAAACGTGAATTAAACCCCGTGAAAATAAAATGGGACCGGAACGAGACAGGGGTACACGAAACAAGGCAACTACCAAAGCGACAAATCCCAACCGTCCAAACAACCTTTGATGATGCCGTCAAATATCTCATTTCCATCTCTCTCTCCCTAGAATTCCTTGCATCCTTTCTTGAAAGTTGCTGTACGAAGAAAACGGTCCAGAAATATTTTTGTGGGTAAGAAAAATTCTGATGCTTAATTGTTGAATTAAAAACTAGTGTGAGGTGTGAATCTTTGACTTATGGGGGAAGCAGCTGCGGCAAACAAGGGGGGAAGTCTTAATGGATTCTCTCCGGTTTCTTCTACTCCGGTTTTTTGGAAATCTAGAAAAAGATTTGCTGGTAAAGAACTCGCCTTTTACTTGAATTCTGGATTTTTTTTCCTGCTGTTTCTGCTTCGTGTTTTGGTTGCTGAACTAGTGTGTGACTGTGTGAAATACAGTGATTTGTTCTAATCTGCTCTTGTTCAGTTTAATCATTTGCATGCATGAAGCAGTTTGAGGCAAGAACCAGATTTCCCCTAATCAAGCGATGTTGGATCGTGAAAGACTTGATTTTTCACATGTTTTAATTGTTTTTAATATTTGTTTGTTTGTTGAAGATGGAGTCTTGCTTCAATTATTTTCCGTGTTGATGATAGAGAGAGGGGGGGAGGGTCGGCTTTGCTGAAACGTCGCCGTATCAGTTAGCTGTGGCTATAATTTGATTACCTGTTTCCTTACCTAACGATATCGATTTCTTTGTGTAAAGTTTACACATGTCCTGCAATTTTATCTTGTTTGACTATTTCTGGAATGAGTGCTCAAATTGCAATTTTACTAATCTTTTTCCCAAAATTTGATCTGCCCTTAAATCAGCTGAAGAATTTTGCAGGCGGCGACTTCTTGAATTAGATATTGCAACAATTGAAATGTCTTTATTCACTGAGATCTGCAGTCAATTACTTGTTGTTGACCAAGTTCGAGCTAAGATATACTTTGAAAGTACAATCAATATGCCTAATGCTAATCTGTTCTCTTTGTTCCTCGTTAATCGGTTGTTACCATTTTCGTAGCTTCACTTCTAATCCAAATTCGACATTAAGGAAGCTTCCTAACTTTCTATTGTAGTTGTATACTCAATGATAAGCCAAGATATGGTATTTTGGGAATGAATTATTGTGTGTAGAGAGTATTTTTCTGCAATCGATGATGTTCTTAACCTACCCCACCTGGTTTTATGTAAATGTTCCTTTACTCTTACTCCTTCTGATTGAACAACCTGGCCTACCCAAATGACCTCTGTTTCTTCGACGTGGCACTGGAGAAGCTTATCTGAGAATCAGTGTAATATAACAAATAAGAAAAAGGGAAGCTTGTGGAATCCGTCTCGTCTTGTATTTCATCACCGAGCCCTATATTGTCTGATTGCTTTTCTTGTTTAGAAACTATGTTAGCTGCAGATGATAGTGCTTTTAAAGTCATCCACATCTAGGGGAACTTTGCTTGCACGGTTAAAACAGAGTAGTTGATCCTTTACGGTCTATTCTAGCAAAGCATATAGGTTTTACGTTATATTTGGAACTTTGGACATTTAGTAACAAGAATTCAGTTTATCTTCATTTGTGGCGATTGGGGAAAGCCGATTCTTTGCTATTGTAGTATCAGCATGCTCAAGGATCCCCATGTTTTGATCCTTGAATACATTTTATACGTGGATTAGATTGTCAATACATTGGATTGAGTGTTTGAAGGATTACGTTTTATAAAGTTCGTCTCTAGCCTTACTCCGTTAAGGGAAGTTAATCCCTGATCTGCTCCTATGACTCATGCTTCATGGTCACTGTTCCAGCAGGTAGTGTGAAGAAGACGAACGAGACGTTAGATGGCTTGAGTGGTGACAAAATCCCGGAGAAGCAACCCGAGTCGTCAGCAGAGGAGAAGCAGCAAGAACTGAACAGCCTCTCAGTCCTCTCAGAGAAACGCAAGGCTTTGTTCGACCCACTGGAACCAGTGATCAACACTAACGGGAAACGCCCTTCTGCAGAAACCCTACTCCCGCCTCCCGACTTCGAATCAGCAAGCTATCCAAAGGGGTGGCTGATCGGGAAGAAGCGGAAGCTCGTGAACGTGGACGTTGTGGAGAGCATGCGAAGGATTGCAGTGCAGGAGATGAACCGGAAGGTGGTGTTTCTCGAATAATCTAAGACCTTCTACTCTGGTTCCACACCCCTTGTAGCGACCCGAACATGAGACGTTTGTTTGATGGAATGTGTGCAGGATAGGGAAATCGATGGCCTGAACGAGCAGTTGGAAGAGGACGCGCGATGCCTGGAGCACCTGCAGCTGCAGCTGCTCGATGAACGGAGCAAACGAGCAGATGTGGAGAGACAAAACACAATGCTGCAGAGCCAGATAACAATGCTGATGGACATGTTGCAGGAAAATGAAGCAGTGGAGGATGAAGGGAGACAGGGAGACTCATAAATTTTATTTCATTTTATTTGATCATATAGTATATATATATGGTTTGTTGTTTTGTATATGTTTAAGAAGAAAATGTAATAGAGAAAGTGTAAGACTGAAGAGAGATGAAATATTTGTCAATGTTGAACGATACATACATTTGTCCATGTGTATACCGTTTGTTCTAAATTGTTAATTTAGCAATATGTTCTTCTCTATAATGTTTTATATTTGTTTTTTGGTTGAAATTAAGAGGAGCACATACTATTATTATTTATATATTCTAGGTCAGGGAAAGTATAAAGCGTATAAAGTGTGCTAAGCAATCAATCTGGATGATGATAATACACATTAAAATCTATTAAATGATGCAACATATCATTTACGGATCAAAACTCTCTCTTAGATGGTGAATATATACGATATATCTAAACTTAATTATACAATAATTCTGTTTTATATGATAACTATATATATATATATATATATATATATATATGTTATACCAAATTATAATTTGTACAAATGCAATTGGAGCCACACATGACACACCCCTACGCCTATACCAAACATTGTTTTTAGTGTTCTTAAAATAAACATTGGTGCAAGAGTATCATCGTAGGATGCGGAAGTACAAATTTACAGCAGGATGATTATCAAGACAAGTAGCGAAAGCAGAGAGATATATCCTAATGCCAACTTCAAGACATAGATAATTACAGGATTCATCATCAATCTTAATTTCCGAATCCTCAAACTACACAAATTATTGAACACCAAACACACAACTATACCCCATGTACAAATTACTGACACACGCATTCACCTCGAACTGGCGTGCTTCATCGAGCTTGGTTTTCATAGTCTTCAGAGATGTTGAACAAGAACTGTGGTAGAGAAGCTATCCTAGGGAGATTAAGCAGCAGCTCTCCAACGGAGTCTTTCCTTGACATGGACGATGCCTGGTTTGGGCCTGAGACATCTTCGTTAACGCTATCTCCAGCCTTCTTTTCCACAGACAATGAGCCATCACTACTCGATTCATCTTCCCCCTTTTGCATCAATGACAGATTGAGGCTGTTCTCCCTTTTAAGCTGAGTGTTGGAACCTGAAGGGGCGTCTTTCTGCAGGAGGCAGCAAAGAGAATCGACCCTTGATACGAGTGATTTCTCATCCGAGTCTGGCAAGTGCTGACTTTCACTAAACAAGCACTGTTTGATGTCATCCAAGATTTGGAGGCTCTGCCATTCCTCACTTGAGAGAGTAGGATTGTCAGATGTACCCTGTTCTGATATCCGATTCTCAAGATGGCTCACTAAGTCGCTCATCGACATAGAAGAATGGAGACCAGGACCCTTGATATGATCCCAATTTCTGAACTCCTTCAGTTGATCAATTCTGCTGTTTTTGATATCTTCGACTGTCAGTGTGCCCCTAGCTGTGTAAATATGAGATCAATTGTAAGAACGCCAACTTCAAACCAGTTTTATATTCACGAAAAAAGTTAACTTGATCCTTAGAAACTACAGTTCCAATTTGTTCCTCATACATTTGGTCATCTTTAATTTCACCTCATGCATACATATTATTGTACTATTATACAGGACGACAAAATTGACGACAAAATCTCTCAACATGATACCCACAGTTGCAGCAGTCAGAGACAAAAGTTAAATCTACACACATCACTAGTGCTGAATTCGAGGTATTCCAGCTGGAGAAAGGAGATGAATAAGATTAAAAAGAAAAGATTTCCCAAATATCAACAAGAACCTGATAATACAAATCTAATGTAACCCTATCTAATCAATCAGATGAGCGCGCGCGCGCGAGAGAGAGAGCCATGTCAACCAAGTCTCAAGCAATTACAAAATTTCCAACTTTTCTCTGTTCCCCATGTCAACCAATTCTCAAGCCCCCCAAATGCAAAATGACACGTTACATCTTTTCTATTATAACTCCAATCAAGTAGTTCCATTCTAGACTGCCATGCATTTCTTCACTGGGTGGTAATAAAGTTTTCACTGATCAGATCAATGACATGACATCATGACATATTTGAGAGAGAAGATATATGTGTCAGGCTAGCACACCATAAGGTATGAAAGATCCCAGCAGAAGTTTTTCGAATTAACAATTTCTGGCTGAAGTAATGATGTAATGCTCAATCTATGTTCTCGGAATGTCAAAATAGTTTTTGTTTGCCATTTGTTTATCGGAAATATATGTATCACCAGAAAGAGACGGTAATTGTCAGATTATTTCACTCATCACAAGCATCAGGTCCATCCTTGTTAAGTATAGAGATAGGAGCGATATATACTATCAATCTGCTATGACGATTCAGTTTCCTAAAACTGACAACCAACATTCTTGCAGCCTACCAATTCTCATGGTGTCCCCAATCATATCTAAACGATAAATTCTCATGGACATCACTTTTTGCGAGCTAACCCAAAAGATTCATTATGTGGATAATTGCCTTGATTAGAGATTTTTAATAGCATGGCCACACAAGATGCACAGTTTAGTTGGGGAACTCATCTAACCAACTTTTTTAACAGTTGCCTTTAGCTTCAAGTATACTGGTTTGCATTCTAAGCGACAGTGAAGAAATTATACACCTAGGTACATATTCAACAAAACCAAAACTGTTAATGGACACAAAAGTTCATCTATTCATACCCCAAAAGCTCACCAATTTGTTTTGGTAACAAAATACAACAGACAGAAGCATGTACGAAAGAATCAACAAAAACACGATGTACACAGAGCAACCAGACAAGAGGGCTCAGCAGGAGTATATTAACTCCAAGCAAGTCAATTCAGCTTTATAAGAGACACGTAAAAATTAAAAGCAGTTTTATTCAAGTAATAACCATACCTGAGCTTGGAGATGGTGTTTCACGGGGGTAAGATTCTGAATGTCGGCCAAGAACATCTACATCATTCTTTGAGGATGAAGATTGAGGCCCTGATGGTGAAGCAGTATCCTGCAAGCTGAAGAAGGAAGGGCTTCCCTCCCTATTCAAATCAAATTCATTATTGTTTTCACTCTGATCGTCAAAAACGGGAATTCTGGGTTCAAAATATGGAGATTCTAGTTTTGTTTCCCCTTGCTGACTAAGAAAGTTCAAGCGGGGATCACATTGAATGAGCTTTTCAAAATGTTTCCCCAACAAGCCTTGCGGGCACTCCAAAAAGTGTTGTCTGCAACCAAAGAAAAAAAAAGGGTCAGTGGTATCACAAGGTTTTCATGGCATTAAACAATCTACGAGAGGAAGTTCTGAAGCTACAACACAACAAATATGGAAAACCAAAATACACACTCAATTCAAGCTACCATCCTATGTGAGAGAAGAGGGAATTAGATACCCATAGTTAAATTGGACAATCCACTTGGAATTAACCACCACACAAGCACCAGCATTAGTTCAACACACAGAACTCATAAGAACTGGTTAACTATAGAAAGGATTCCAGAATGCAAAAAGATCTTCACTATCAGCTCAAACAATAAGAAGACCAATCTTCACGAACTATAATAATTATTTTTTTCAAAAACAATAGTAAAAAACCAAAGCCATTGGGTTTCACTGGTTTGTTGATAAGAAAAACCTTTGCTGCCATCCCCGCTCTAACCTAAGAATTTTCATTTGGAAAGAATTCTAATGCTGAAATTAGTAAGGATAAGTAATTAATATTTCCTAGTTATTAGAGAGAAAATTAGATTCATTTTTATCTTTGCTTATCAAAGATTATACTCCCTCCATGCACCAAAAACATGCCTACCTCTCCATTTTCGTCCTTCCGCCAAAACATGCCTAATCTAGTTTTGGACACTACCCCACAACCATCTCTTTCATTATCGACCTCACTTTATGCAAATAATTACACAAATACCACTACTGGGCTCGCCACTAATATTTTAAAATAATGTGGTACCCCTTCCTCCACTCACATAACACTACACAATAATGTGGGCCCTTCCTCAACTAACAAACACTCAACCAAAATTATTAAAGCCACTAAAATTTCGCATGTTTTTGGTGGACGGTGGGAGTATTTATTTCTAATTTGTCTTCCGTTATTGTGTAAAGCGCACCAAGGGTAGGAACCAAATATACAACGCCGCAACACCCTCCATAGTAACTACTTAGGATCCATCTTTGCTTTGCCAAAGTGGTTGCCTAAACTATCAGAAGAGTTTGTTATGCCTATATACCTACACATTAAAGTGAAGTGGTACTTGCAATGGCTCTCATTTCTTCACACAACGTTCTCATAATGTTTCTTCCTATAAAGTTAGTCTCAGGAGATAGTACTTTAAGGTGGCTCTAAAACAGCCCACGCCCACTAGTAGGTCCTAATAGTATTAGGATTGCGCAACAAGCTTTACCAACAATTACTTGACATCTCGTTTTGCTAACATAGTTAACTTAAGTTGTAGGAAGAGTACATAGAAATCAATCCACATCTAGACTAACATCTACACCTCCAGGGTAGCTTTGAGACCCTTCGTAAGCCCCAAGCCTAGAATGCAGAACCCAATAGCAACACGTTATCACAGCAGCTAGCAACTACTTATCATTCATCATTGGTTTACTAAAATAGTTGATCTAACTTGTTCAAAAAGTCTATTATACACTTCCCAAGCAATGTAGGACATATAATATGTTTAGCCACTTGGGAAATAAAATGTGCCATCACCATTTGCTCATTTCTAATTTTCTAATGTACACGACCCTTAGCTATATCAGTCTCTATTTCAATTCAGAAGTAATACAAATTTTTAAGCCAATTTAATTTTTATTTTATTTTTAAAGAGATATCAAAGCACACACAAAACAAAAACAAAAACAAAAGAACATCAACAAATAATAAAGAACATCTCTTATGAAATATGATATCGTGCAACCATCTTCAATTACACATGGGAAATCGCAGAATACACAAAGGAAACCAATATGTAGCCAGTGAGCATGAAATTACCTGGATCAGTAACTCACTGATGGATTCAAGAAATACGAAGAGGGTTATTGGAAAACTTTGTTTGAATATACTGTCTGGAAGCAGGAAAAGACATTTCTTACCTGCATATACTAGCTTGTCCACCAGTAAAATCTGATGTTGCTTGCCAAAGAGTGTGCTTCCTAGGTTGTGGATTGGTCTCCCTAAAGAAAAGAGGTTGCCGTGCCAGCTGACAAATGAACAGAAAAAGGGTTATGGACGCTGCATTGCTTATTGCAGAAGCACTAAAACATAACAAAGTGAAAGACAACATTTACATCATAAGATAATGTTAATTACCACAACATCTAAAGTTCCAGGAGCATCATCATTGTAATTTGCCTTCAATGCCATAATATCAGACCACTGAATTTCAATTTTATTCTTAAGACCCCCGTCAAGAACTTCCCACACCAGCTTATGCTTAGCAAAATAACATTTTGCCACCAAGTCTCCTTCATATCTTGATTTATACTGCAAAGTTAAAGGATTGTGATAAGTATCACACAAATATTTAGTGTTATTCACAATTTTTCCAAACAAAAAATGCCAAAAGTTACCTCCCAGGTCCCGATTCTGAGAACTGAACCAGGAAAATTTGAGGCCTTCAACTTATCACCAGATGTGCCACCAGCTCTCGAGGACTCCTTTTTACTATTACTTGGACTTCCGACTGTAGGCACAGAGGAGTGCGACAGTTTCATTTGAATCAACTCCAGCAGTGATGGGCTTTTCCTTAGTCGCAAACCCAATGGACTTGGCTCATCAAGAGGATTGTATTGCGAAGGTGGGACTCCGAAACCATCCATTCCTAGACTCTGCTGCTGCTGCGGCTGCGGCTGCAATGAGTTCAGGCGACCATCGTTATAACCCATTTATGGCATTTGAATTTTCTTTAAATAATTTCCATTCCATGAACAAATGAATATTACCACTTAATCCAAAATAACCCTAACAAACAATCAGTTCCAACTCATCCTAGCCGTAACCAAGCAAAATTACCTTCCACTGGTAAATTAAATCAGTGGTTTCCATTTCTCCAAAATTAAAATTAGCTGTAAATGAAAAGAATCCCGAGGCCACCCACCTCTCTATTGCAAACAAAATGAAATTTATAAACCTAAGTACATTAAATACATCCAAGAGAAAATTAATCGGCAGATAAATTAGTACATTATCACATAGTCACACTCTTAGCGGAATGTCAGAAACCAGACGTGTAATATATTGCACGCCTCGTGTTTGATTAAATTTCTGAACACCACGCATCTACATACAAGAACTACAACTCAAAGAGAATAATAACAACAATAATCAGAGTAGCAATAATTTAAAATTATAGCGATAAGAGATGAGTACTTTGGGGCGCTTGTGGAGTGGGCCATGCTCTTCCTCCAAGGAATCCTCCACCTCCATCTTCACCGGCGGCGCCGCCGTCTTCTCGCCATGCGACGCCGATTCGTCGTTCTTCATCAACTGCACCATTTTTTAGGATCCTCAGATGGAAGAGACTTTGGTTGGAAATGGATAAACGTATTTTTGTACGGAGATTTATCGCAAAATTTTCGCTCTCTTTTTTTAATTTCTTTTAGTTTATCTGAAGAAGAAGATCGAAATTATGGTGAGCGAGTTGCACTGGAATTACTTATTTTATTTTGGGGGCGGCGACCCACACGTGTCGCCTTTACGTACTTCGGGCTTTTCGGTGCCCCTCGCACGTGCTAGCCCGACTTACCTCGTGTGCCGATTCATTAAGGAAACGATGCTTGATATTTATTTTTGCTTTTACTATTTAAACAAACGAGATATAATTACAATTAACAACATTTACATTGACTTTTGTTAGCTAAACCTATAAACTAACCTCTCATTAATTTGAACTTATTAATGAAATCCTACTGCAAAGTGATTATCAAGTTTTATACTACAATCACTAAACTATTATCAACTAATTTTAACAATATAATGTATCTATTCTGATTATTCTAAACTTCATACTTGCAATTGCTACTTTCTAAATATGTGTAGAAACTTTTATGTAAAAACTATTATACAAGATATGCACTAATTTTTCAATATTTGAATGTTTATAGTTTTATTCGACTATTGTATGAGAACTCATTATTTATACAATACATTCAGAAATAACACATTCATAATAGAAGATGTATACAAGCAAATTGAAATGAAAAATCTGATCACTCCATAATTATTTATTATTAGGTTATTAAAATTTTAAAATAATTCTCATACACACTAGTAAATAATATTCTAGTTGAAAATGAATTTCATATATAAGAAAATTATCACTATTCAATACATAAGTTTTATTTTTTAAAACTTTTTCAGGTAATTATTACAAAAATATATATCCATTTTACTAATATTAAGATTTGTGATAACTAAAGACGCTTATTCGAAAGAATATCCATGCAATAAATTAGTAGGAATTAGGTGAAGTGTGCGAGGCGGAAGGGCGGAAGTGTAATTTGCGAGGCAGCACATGTGCGGGATGTGGCCAAGTGGTGTTGTCAGTCACGTGAGGGGGTAGTGGATAAAGTGTGGGGGCCCCGTCAGTTTTTCTTGAAGCTTCCGCCTGTTGTCATGAGTGGGACGGTGGGGATTGGCCGGGACGACACGTGGAGGAATCTGACAGCATTAGGAGACACGTAAGAAATAGGGCGGATGCCTGCTTGTTTAAAGGGTGGATAATGATTGGGAATTTTGTCGTCTAGTGAAAAATTAAACGTATACGGAGGCGTGGGACACCTAAATTATTCCGGCGGCTGTCTATTTTTAGACCCAATCATTACCCATTTTATGTCAAACATCTCTTCTAAACGGACCAGCTTTAAACTCTCTCCCATCCGACTACATGTTTTACATCGTCACAAATTATACATTGCAAAATAAATTCTTTTATTCTTAACTATGATTTGAAAATTGAACAGTTGAAGAGTGTGCATCGAGTATAATGATAGATTAAATTATAATTTTGAGATCAATATTCGAAAAGATTCTAAAATAAAATATTTGATGAATGCTTGTTTTGCAGGATTGTATCTTAAAAAAGTAATTTGATTCCTAATTTTTAAATCTTTATACTGTTTAGTTTTTATCCAATAAGAAAAATAATAAGAATTCTGAAAATTGAAATAGTATAACTTTCTAATATTTTTATTCGATAACTTTTCTTATGTATTCTTATTTGAGCTACACTCCTGTGCGGGCGCGCGCACCGAGCGCGCGGGTCAAATCCGGGTTTGACCCGACGCGAACGGTTTTTATTTTTTTAAATTTATTACCATTTATAATAGGTATATTATAACGTTCTCATAAATACAAAAAACATACGTTGGCCCAGCGGTAATGCGGCTACACTCCATGCTGGAGGTCAGAGGTTCGATCCTCTGGGAGGCGATTTTTCTGTCTTTCTTTTTTCTTTTTTTTCCCCCCTTTTTTCTGTCTTTCTTTTTCCTTTTTTTTTCCCTTTTTTCTGTCTTTCTTTTTCCTTTTTTTCCTTCTATTTTTTTCCACAATTTATCCCAATAAATAACACTTTTTATAAAAATAACAATTTCTTACATATAAATAACATTTTTTATAAAATCAAATAATATTTTTTAAAAATAAATTTTATTGACAATAATAATAAATTTTATTCATTAGAACAATAATTTTTATTTAAAAGGATAATAACTTTTATTTATTATAATAATCATTTTTATTCACAATAAAGTAATTTTTATTAAATCTTAACTTTTATTTATTGAAACAATAATTTTTATTCATTAAAATATATTTTTTTTAGAAGAATAATAGTTTTTATTTATTAGACTAATAACTTTTATTCACAATAATAGTTACTTTCCTTTAAAAAATAGTAACTTTTATTTACAAGAACAATAACTTTTATTCACAAGAACAATAACTTTTATTTATAAGAATAATATCTTTTATTTAAAATCAAGTTTTACTTTTCTTCGTATCGTATAAATATTAATTTAATTAAATAATATAATAAAAAAATAATTTTTATTCATTTGAATAATAATTTTTATTTTTTATATATATTAATATTATAATAAAAAGAGTAACTTTCATTTACAAGAAGAGTAACTTTCATTCATTAGAAGAGTAACTTTCACTTAGACGAATAGTTACTTTTATTTAGAAGAAGAGTAACTTTCATTCACAAGAAGAGTAACTTTCATTTATAAAAAAAGTAACTTTTGTTCATAAGAACAATAATTTTTTACTCACAAGAACAATCACTTTTATTTATAAGAACAATGCCTTATTTAAAATCAAGTTTCACTTTTCTTCAAATTGTATAAATATTAATTTAAATATATAATATAATAAAAAATTATTTTTTTCTATTGGAATAATAAATTTTATTCTTTATACATTATAATAAAAATAGTAACTTTCATTTAGAAGAAGAGTAACTTTATTTCATAAGAAGAGTAAATTTCTTTTAGGCGAAGAGTAACTTTCATTCACAAGAAGAATAACTTTTGTTCACAAGAACAAACACTTTAATTTAAAAGAACAATACATTTTATTTAAAATCAAGTTTCACTTTTCTTCATATCGTATAAATATGAATTTAATTATATAATATAATAAAGAAATTCTTTTTATTCATTTGAATAATAATTTTTAATCTTTATATATATTATAATAAGAAGAATAACTTTCAATCATAAGAAGAGTAACTTTCATTTAGACGAATAATAACTTTCATTTAGAAGAAAAATAACTTTCATTCACAAGAAGACTAACTTTCATTTTTAAGATTAGTAACTTTTGTTCACAAGAACAATAACTTTTTATTCACAAGAACAATCACTTATATTTATAAGAACAATACCTTGTATTTAAAATCAAGTTTCACTTTTATTCGAATCGTATAAATATTAATTTAATTTTTATATATATTTAATAAAAAAAAGTAACTTTCATTTACAGGAATAGTCACATTCATTAAATTTACTTAAATTTTAAAATTCACATGCTAATTAAATTTATTTATATATATATATGTATGTATATAATTAAAAAAAAGCAAAGAAAAAAAAGAATGCAAACATAAAAAACGAAAATAATTTGAAAAAAGAAAAACTGAAATAAACGATTTTGTATATCCTAATTTAATTCATATGTAAATTAGATTTATTATACTTTAAAATTTAATTAAATTTAAAAATTCACATGCTAATTAAATTCATATAATAATAATCATAATAATTTTTATTTGCTTGAAAGTAACTTTTATTATTAACAAGAATAGTAACTTTCATTTATAGGAAGAGTAACTTTTACTCGTTAGAATAGTAACTTCTATTCCAAAGAATAATAACTTTTATTTAGAAGAACAATAACTTTTATTCACCAGAACAATCACTTTTATTTAAGAAAAGAGTAACTTTTATTCACAACTACAATAACTTTTATTCTTTACAATAAAAAAAATATTTAGATTGAAAGAACACTTTATGGAGTATTAGTTAAACTCTATGAAATAATAAAATTAAATTTTTAGATTTACAAATATTTGTAAAAAATTCAAAGACCAAGTGTAAATTTTATTTATTAAAATAATATTTTTTATTCATTAGAACAATTATTCTCATTAACAAGAACAATAGCTTTTATTTATCAAAATAATAAATTTTATTCACAAAACAATAACTTTTAATTAAATTTAAATAAATTCATATGGAAATTAAATTTAACTAAATTTAAAAATTCACTTGCTCATTAAATTCATATATATATATATATATATATAAGAAATAGATTATCAAATTAATAAAAATTAGTGTTTTATATTATATAATTAAAATAATATTTAAATTTATATAAATATATTGTTCTTTTGAATAAAAATGACTATTCGTGTGAATAAAAGTTATTCTTTTTAGGAATAAAAGTTACTATTTTTCTAAATGAAAGTTACTCTTTTTCTAAATAAAAGTTATTCTTGTTATGAATGAGAGTTACTCTTCTTGTCAATGAAAATTACTCTTATTCTAAATTAA
>JAYDZE010381694.1:0-17183 GCA_034509125.1 Monilaria moniliformis
TCCTCACAGAAATTACTCCAAAAAGCATTGCTGTTCACAATGCCACTGAGGTTGCTAGGTTTGTGGTGAGTTTTAACTTGATCAGTTTGCAAGTATGATGTTGCTATTCCTCTGCCTTAAGGAATAATATGAATAAATAGTCCAAGGGCAAGATGCACCTTTTGCACTTTTGATGTTCTACTCTTTCTGTTGCCTTTAGGTCAGGCCAGTGGCATGGCTGTCCCTTGTATTGTATCCTGTGGGGAGAGTTGTGACATATCTGTCAATGGGAATGCTAAAACTGCTAGGCTTAAAAGGAAAAAGGTCTTTTTCTTCACTTAATATATTTTCATTACATTTTTCTAACGTCTTTACATGTGCGAGCTAAGATGTATTATAGTATCATCAACCGCATCTGCTGACCTTATGAAAAAAGTATGTAGTCAGCAGTTGCAGCAAAGCATGAGAAGATGTAATTACCAGTAGTTATTCTAGATGAAGATCAGCACGCATATACTAACAATTACTTTCTTTGAGACGTAAGAGTACTTTCAATATATCATTACAATTAAATGCGTTCTCTCAAATTTGTGAAGCATAATACTGTTAGCATGCGCTTTAGTATGCCGTCTCAGTTTCATACGCATTATTACTTCTCATGCTGAGTTTTTGCATATTGGTCACTGTTATTAAAAAGACTCTGGTTTTTGCACATTTCTGTGGCTACTTTGTGCTATTAGACTTAACTTTGACCTGTTTCTTGTGATCTCTTAGCGAACCATATGTAACTGAAGATGAACTAAAATTGATGTTACGCGGAGCAGAGTTAAGTGGCGCAATTGAGGAGGAAGAACAGGTAAATTGATGAGTTTTGTTGGGATCACTAGCATAGTTGCTTTTGGTTAGGTTGGTGTAACTTGCATGTTCAGCATTATTTTCTTCTTTGTTTAAGCACATGGAAGATACAATCTATAATGTTTTAACCTTGTAAATAGCCTGTCATATTATTATTATTATCTTATTTGCATGACATAATTCTTTTTTTCTGATCAGATATGGATGTGCTTAGTTTTCCGTGTAATCCATAATGTGGAAGAATATGATTTTGTATCTTATTGAATGTGACTTGACTTTAACAGGATATGATTGAAAATGTGTTGGAAATAAAAGATACCCATGTGAGGGAGGTGATGACACCTCTTGTTGATGTTGTTGCCATAGATGCTGGTGCGACACTTGTAGATTTCCACAACCAATGGGTTGATCATCAATATTCTAGGTATGGCTTGGCTCCCTTGTTCTATCAGTTAGATATTCCATGATTGGTCTAAAAGTATGCACACTTGCTTGTAGGGTGCCTGTCTTTGAGGAGCGGATTGACAACATTGTAGGTATTGCATATGCAATGGATCTCCTGGATTATGTGCAGAAGGTCAACTAAGTTTTGATATATACTTATTTACCCATAATTTTGTGCTTTCATACTTCTAATAGAAAATCTCCTAATCTGTTTGGTTTTGAAGGGGGAGCTGCTAGAATCTTCTAAAGTCGGAGATATGGCCCATAAGCCTGCATACTTTGTTCCTGGTAAATTACACTACTTATAATTGATATTAGCTCCTCAAAATATGACATTTTGAATTCTTTCAGACGAGATGTTAGGAGGAATGGTTTAGGCGATTATATGGTGGAAAATAAATATCCCAATAATCCTTTGGTCTTCTTGTTGTTCCATTGTTACATGTGGTGATCTTCAAAGATGTATTTTTTGTGAGATATAAGATGATATGGTGTTGTTATATCCTGCCATGTGTATGAACTATTGGAATAATGCTTAAAGATTTGATTTAATCTTGACAGCTGTTAAAGGATGAGACATTGAAGCTTGGCTTGATACAGTTCATGTTTATTTAACCCCTTCTGTATAAGTATATAAATGCATTGAACGTTGCAGATTCAATGTCTGTTTGGAATCTTCTTAGAGAGTTCCGCATCAGGAAGGTGCACATGGCTGTTGTTCTAAATGAATATGGTGGAACTGTTGGTGTAAGCGTTTCTTCTTTTCTTTAAGTATTAAAAACCTAATCTTTTTAATGAATGTGTCAATGATGTACACCCTAAATAAGTTTGGGCTTTTGCCTTTAATTATATTTCTTGCTGTAACAGATAGTGACCCTTGAAGATGTAGTTGAAGAAATTGTTGGTGAGATATTTGATGAAAATGACTCAAAGGTAATTCTGTTTGATAACAATGAGATTTGAAGGGTTTCTGGTGATTGCTGGTGACTTCTTTCTTCTTGACTGATTTCCAGTATGAATAATCTTCTTGATATAAAATTTGGTTATGGTCCAGAAATATTGTAATTTGATTGTTGATAAGAATGTGAATTCCTTGCACATGGTGGTTAAACTGATAACTGAGAACAATTATAGATGGAGGCATTCAAATGTATTGTTATTGCTCATCTAGGGCTTTTTTTGCTTGCAATTAAAGATCTCATTTTATTATACATCAGTTAGATTTCCAAACTAGCATTAGTTTTCCTTAACAAATTTTATTTGTTTTATTATGACAGGAGGAAATCCAGAAAAAGACTGGCTATGTTGTCATGCGTGCTGAGGGCATATATGACGTGGATGCCAATACATCAATAGATCAGCTCTCAGAAGATCTTAACATTAAAATGCCAGAGGTACTATGAATTTGCTCATGTTTCCTTTTACTTCGAACAGTGTTTTCTGATCTGATGATAATCACGGCAAGCTAATCTTAGCTCAAAACTGTAATTATGATGCATTCTTTTCCTCCGGTTAGTATGTTGTTCCTATATGAGGAAAACTCAAGGTTCAAATGTAACTAGCCATGGGATTGGAGGTAATTTAGCAATCTTGTCGTAGGTTTATGAGTTATGACTAATAGCAGCTTGCATATAAATAATTAACATTACATGTTTGAAGAACGGTTAGTAGTAGCAGTTTGCATATAATAATTAGTTATTACATGTTCGAGGAACATTATTAGCACATCTTCTTTCTAAAGTAGGGAAAAGTTGAGTAATATTTGGCTATTCGCAAATCCAGGGCTCTGTAAAGTTGCAATTCAGTGTCATTCTTGTTGACATTGTTTCCCTATGATGCAGGGTCATCAATATGAAACAGTGTCAGGTTTTGTATGTGAGGCATTCGGATATATCCCGAGAACAGGTGAGACAATAAAAGTAGTCCTTGAAAGAGAAAATCAAGAGGACCATGTTGATTACGATGAACCCGAATCTGACCGCCAAGAAGAAAATGAGAAAACTCAAATATTTAAGCTTGAGGTTTGTTTAATTTTTCTCCATGCCTTATCATTCTTCATTCTTTGTATTTTTACTCCCTTTTTTATACTATAAGCGGTAAAAAAAGACCACAGAAAAGGAGTCCAACTTATAAGTAGAAATATGCCCAAGTTTCATATTTTGAAGTAGCGTACTTGCTATGATGTATGAAAAATGCTAGATGTACCTATCTAATTCATCCTTTAGGGCAATTAGTGTTAACAAATGTAACTCTGTGTTGTGCATTATCTGAAAGCATAAATATCACTAAAACTGGACTACCCTAGGAATCAACCTTTCTTAAATGACTCGAAGCAAATTTTTATTTTTATTTTTGAATTAGTGTAGCATTTCGTTAAATACTAATGTAAGATCATATGATTGGTGCAGATACTAGCAGGGAATGCTAGAAAAGTAAGTGCTGTTCGTTTTGAACGAATAAACAGTGAAGAGGTGTCAGTAGAGAACAGAGGGGTAACTCGTTTAATACCCAAAATATGGAGGAGAAGATCTATGAGCGATGATGAATCAGATAGGACAGAGGATCATGAGGTCCCAGTTCATGATATGTCAAATGATTGTGTAATGTCTGTACAGGAAGACAATGCTGATCAAGTAAGTAAAAAGTAGTTGCCTTCATGGAATAAAGAAATGGGAAATAATTGGCCATTAGTTGCAGTCCTCATCTTTCCATCAACAGGAACAAGGGGAGAGAAGTTTTGAATAATTATTATTGCAGTTTTTTTGTATGGTTTAAGTACAGCTCAACTATTAAAAGCCGAGGAAGTGCTTGAATATGAATCGTCACATTTGGATTCTGGAAGAATGAAGGGTGCTCTGTGTTTATGGAGTTATGTTGGATAAACGGATAGCTCCTACAACTGAGAGACAGATCGCCATTTACCTCTCGAGTAACTAGGTTTTTTTATATGGTCTTGAGCTTTATTCAGGGATTTGCCGTGGTTGTATGTCCAAGGAATGTAATAATTTTTTCCCTCTCGTAGATGTCATTAGTGCCAGCTGATGTAGAGTTCGATAGAGGCTAATTGTTTGGTAATTCTGCGAGAATCTTTGTTGAAATTATTTGAGAAATTGAAGGTGGAAAGTTTGTCCTAGTCTCTCTCTCTCCCTCAACCATTGCTGACTGTGACGTGGCAGAAATAGAAACAGCCCAAGGCCTAAAAGTCGTAATTATTTTTTCTAAATAAGTTGAGGTTAATACTTCTGCTGATTTGGAGTTTTGGATGATTTTTTCTTTCATCCAAGGAAAAGTGAAAATTGAAGAGTGAAGGAAGAACCCACTGCTTGAACTTTGACCTCTTTTATCAATTATGTGGCTCAAAGAAGGTGTCTAAGGGCATCCGTAGTGGCGGCCGAGTCTTAGTATTTCCCTTACACTATTCATGGTTCCCGCAGTAACTTTTCCTTGAAATTTCCCTCCATGCAACAGCGGCCGAGTCTCAACTTTCCCTAATACTATTTATCTCTTATTTTTTAAATTATTTCATAAATTCATATCATTTTCAATATAAAAAATTAAAATTGATTTTTATTTAACAAAATTAATAATATTACGGAAATTGGAAATTAAATTTGTGAAATTCGAAAAATACATTAATTAAAATCCTAATATTACATTACCGAAAACGTAAAAAATACATAATTAAAATCCTAGTATTACATTATTGAAAGCACTAAACTTACATAAATTAAATACTAATTCAATCGTCGAGCGGTTCGAAGCGACCACAAATGTGTTCAATCAAATCCGCTTGAAGTTTGGCATGCATTTCTCTATCGCGGACTGTCTCACGACGCGCTTGGAATTCCCGAAATGCTTAAGGCGCACCTTGAGTTGGGGCTTCATTTGCGGTCGAGGTGCCGACGGTTTCGTCGTCTTCCGAATTTATCGCGTCCCCGCCTTCGTCTTCGATGATCATGTTGTGCAAAATAACATATGTATAGCAAGCTCGCCGCCGATGCGCGCAAGTTGAAGAAGATTGTCCGCCGATAACGGATCATCGGACGTATTGCCGTACAGAGATGGATTCCTGATACAAAGAATTGAAGAAATGAAAGATGATGAATTTTAGAGAGATAAAATAGAGGAATGGTTGATGTTGGTGTGTTAGAAATGAAATAGGAGTGTGATATTTATAGATAGAAGAAGTAATAATTTTTTTTTTACAAACTAGCCATTTGCAAACGGTTATTTTTTTTTATAAAAAAAATAACAACGGCTCTTAAAAAAAGCGAAAAAAAAAATCCACGTCGCAAAAGATGCGCAGTCGCGCGACGAGCGCGTGTCGTGAACGCGCGACGCGATTGGCCGCGGCCTGCGCGTGCGGGCAGGGGGCGGGCAACGGGCCGCTGCGAGGGATCTAGCCGCCGGCTCGAAGCCCTGCAGCGGTGGGCATAGGGGGGCATCAAGGGGCGGCTCGCAACGCTGTTGCTCTAAAGATTCAATCATCCTCCTCACTTCTCCTTTTCCAAGAATAAAGCAACATGAATAGTGGAAAACCTCTTTAGGTTATTTTAAATTCTGTGGCGCCTGTATTCTAATTTGCGATCTAGTTGTAAATTTGACACGCCTTTTAGATAATAGGAAAGTTGGCACTAATTTTTTATTTAGATCTTATTCAAAATCTCTTAAACTTTTAGATGATTCGATTCTGAAATTTGGCCAGCCTGGTGTTGTGTTTCACAAAATTTATGGTCGGGTTGAAGAGACGAGCAAGGTAGTAATTTTTTTTTGTTTTTTTTAGGGGGAGCAAGGTGGTAGTTGAATTCCCAGTAAAATGCGACAATTTTTTTCCTAAAGTTTGTTATTGCGTTTGAAGAGTGAGTGAATTGCGGTGAAATGAGATTATTTTTTGAAGCACGGTGAAATGAGATGTTAATTGGCGGAAATAAGTTTAAAAAAAAAAAAAAATTGGCGGAAATTGGAAAGAAGCTAGTACTTAATCTCATAGTGATTCGGGCGACGAATTGCATTGTGGCGTTGGTTTGATACAGCCATAATTCAGAATTTCAAGCATGACATGGGCTTGCCAATCAAGTCTTTAAATTCTCAATCTAAAGTGGAATAAACATTAGTTTTTGGAAAGTGTGACTGGTGTATGGAAAGGGGGAGATACACCGGTAATGATCATAATTTTTTTTTCTTTAAATGTCGACTTATTTACTGTGATTTGTAGTAGTTGAATATTTTTATGAAGCTTCAATACTGACGAGGGGTTTGAAAACGGAGAGCCATAAAAGAGTGATGTTAGTTACGAATTCTATTAAAAGTTGATTCAGTTGGAATGATTACTAACTTAGTGTGACATGTGGAGGCTAAACTTGTCTTTACTGAAAAATTTATTTTGCTTTAAACCTAATTTTACACTTAGTTAATATTGAAAGAACAAATGACTACTCAAAGTTTACTTGAAGATTATGTTGTGAGGTATGTTCTTATGTTATGTGATGATGGTTGAATAACATGCAATATAAAGTATTGAAAGGTAAATGACACAAGTATTTTTACGTGGTTCGCAGAATACTGCTCTTACGTCCAGAGATTAAGAACTTTCAGTTAATCCACTAATCGAGATTTCAACTTACTTACGGGTGCAAGGAACCTAACATATAAATTAATCTTATTTGTGCTATGACTTAACTTAGCCGATTTCTTACTTTCTTTCAATAACAACAACCTTTCTACTTGCATTCTTCTCCTACGCAAATTTACAGGGTTTGTGTATAAGGGGGTTTAGTTTGCTTGCCAACGAAAGAACAACCTATTCGAAAGAGCACTTTATTCGAATCTAGGTTTTGGATATTACACTTGAATGCCTAGAATATCTAAGAGAATGTTAGTTGGATTCCATATAATATAAATTAAACTCAGATGAATCATTTAATATATGTGAAATTCTCTTCTTTGAAATCGCTTTGTGCGTTGTGTTTGCTTGAGAATTTGAATGCTTGTAGCTTCAATTGTGTGGTCACCTTCAAAGGTTATAGTTCGTCAAGTATTTATAGGCGTGAACTTGAATAGTGTCATAGATGAAGCACCAATCAAATCGCTTCATTTCGTTGTTTAAATCTTTGTCACGTCGCTTTTAGTGCTCGCAACATCATACCACTGTATTCTACAACCTGTACTTCATTCGAGTATTTTGGGATTCTCTGCAGATCTTTTTTGACATACAATGTCAAACAGTCAACGTGTATTTTGACTCCATGTTCATTCACCAGGCCCGAACACTCCGTGTTTCTTTAGTCCGAACACTCTTTGTTTCTTCAGTATTGCTAGACTTAAATATTTCTTTATGTGCTATCAATAGTTTGTTATTTTTTTACTACTAAAGTGTTTTAGTTGAACCTATACTTAATAAATTGTTCCCTAAAATATGAGCTACTATACTAAGTTTACATAGTAGAGCAATCATCAGGGATTATGGTATCTTAATCAAAACTTATCATTATTCAAGAATTTTACCAACAATAATGGCCCAATTGTGTGTTTTCCAACCTAGGGTATTATAAAATAGGATTTATATGAGACAATGTTATGGGTCAAAACGCAGGAGATGGATGAAATTATATGTGTAAACTCATATTTATAACATATTTGTAATTTGTTTTCATTATTTCATTGTATTTGAATTTAGGTATATCCCATCGAAAAAAAAGAATTCCGATACATGGCCAAATTTATTTAGATTGCGTAAAGATGTGAGAAGAAGGCTATCTCGATGGTTTTCAAAACAGGGCTAGCCTCCCTCATTCCTAGACCTGACTTTATTAGTCTGATCCAAAATTCTCATTTAGTTCGTGAGAATAAGACGCAAACTTTGGCCTAGTGGATCAGGCTGTGCCTATCCATCCCAATACATTGGCACATAATTTTGCCATGTTTGATTCATCGAAATTTGGTGAAATTGAAGAATGTCCAAATTAAAAATAATATTCTAAATAATCACCTCCGATTTATATATATGTAATAGGGGTTATACATGAGCTTACTCATTTGTGCGAACATGATTTCGGTGTAATGGAAATGTGTTCAATTCATTTTGTAAGGCACGTTAATATACACAAGTTAAGTTTGAACTTGAAAGTATTAGATGTATTATCTTGGTAAGTTGATCAATATAGTTGTGAGGTTGAGCCCAAATAATAGCTCGTCTGTGAAGAAACTAGGGCTAGGGCTGCGCCACATCTTCCGTGCGAAATCCAATACACGACGTAGGAGTTAGTATTTGGTAATTGATATTAGCAGTTTTGTATTACAAGTTAATTTTGAGAAATGATGCTAATCGATGATACATCGCTATTTTCAGAGGCTCAGTGCAAATTTGTTGCTCTGCTGAACATATCATATTTGCACGTCACTCTGATCCCATTCTCCTGTTTCCCTGAATTTGACAACTTTGAGATAAATAATACCTTGACTTTTCCCATGATGAATAGCCTAAGAAATTCAAACTAGACACATTTCAGATCGAGTTATTTACCCTCTCAAGAAATAACCAACCTCACATTCATTACCGTGGTAGCCGAGTCCATCATTTTTTGGTGCTAAATTTGGCTGAGAAAAATATGTGCTTTAGTACTGATGGGTTATGGTTTTTTAAGATTCCTTAGACGAAGTTTTATTACTATAATTATTAATATTATAAATTGGGGGCTAATGTTATAAATTGAGGGGTCATGGCCTCAGGGGATAAAAGCCTAACCAAAGAACTAAAATCAAAAGCCCAAAGTGGAAATTTCTCATCTCTCTCATAAATGTCGTCTCACTCACAAGAAACAAGAAATCCTAATCTCACTCACACGCCTCTTTCTCCTCATTCAAACATCTTCTTCTTCTCTCTTAGATTTCCGGTGAAATTTTCTGCTCAACCACCGCTCTGTCAGCCTTGCTTCTCTCTTGTTGATTAGGGATGAAATTTTGCATCTTGCCTTGTTAATATTGTACACTTTGATATCTATACGTGATAAAAAATTAACACTATTTCAATAAGAGAGAGTAAAGCGTCAGTTAATAATTTAATCCCTAAATCAATGTTTAATACTGCACGTATCGTAAGTCGCATGCTGTAAATTGACCAGTCCTTTTCATATCCAAGTCACAATGACTGGACTTCTTGAACAACCAAGCGTAGCATATTACAATTCTTAATCACGAATACCAAAAAGTGCCGAGATGACTTCTTTTCTTTTGAATTTCATAATCAGCATGTATTTTATTTACAGGCATATTGAGCAACAGCTAATCTCAACCATTTCTTTTGACTTTGTGTCCACAAAACCCATTTATGAGTGTTTTTGTTTAGTTTGTTGTTTTCTTTTAGTTTATGTTCATTCGCCTCTTTGCCCACAACTAGGGACGAATAATATCCCCCTCAATTGGACTCATGTTGGAGTCACGCATGGATCATTGTTGATAATAATAATAATAATAATAATAATAATAATAATAATAATAATAATAATAATAATAATAATAATAATAATAATAATAAGCATAAGAGAACAAACAAAATAAAAATGAAAATCCACATCAATGGTGGTACTCATCGTGTATTTTTACTAATAAGGTGCCACATATATATATCATAGCTATTTATTAAAGGGATGGAGATAGAAATTGAAAATTGGATGGAGAGAAATTGTTGATTAACTCGAAATGTTTTGCACTTTTGGGTTGATAAGCTCTAGGTTACAGGGTGTTTTAGAGCTGTTTATGTGTGTTTTTCCCCTTATTTGGTTGTTCTGACGTGTTTGTTGAGAATGCATAGTATAGACAGGAAATTCAACTCGTTGGAACAAAATGAGAGAAACATACGGACTTGAAGAAGACAGAAGACACTACCCGACCGCGTGGAGCCATGACACTAGTCACCCGACCGAGTAGATGCATCTAGATGGTCCAGAGGAGTCCACCCGGCCGCGTGAGATGTGGCTACTAAGCCACCCGGCTGGGTTACCCTACAGCCCGAGTCCAAGGAGTTCTACACGGCCGGGTAGGGCTCGACCACTTGCACCACCCCGCCGGGTCACTCCACAATCAGAGTCCAGGGAGCTCTACCCGGCCGGGTAGGGCTCGACCACCTAAGCCACCCGGCCGGGTGAAAGAGGTGGCACACAATTAAAGCCATAATCTAGTCCCAGCTAGGCCCATATCTATATATACCCCCCAACCATACGGTTTTGAGGTTCCTAGCCCCCATTCTCAGATTTGACACACTACATTTGGAGCAAAACCACAACTTGAAGCAAGAGAAGAAAGGAAGGAAAATAATGGGATTCATTTGGGAGGCTAGAAGAAGAACATCCATTGAATAAATCTGCCACTCCCGGATGTATCAAGCTATCTCAATGTCTTCTTTAATTTCTGATTTTTAGTTCTTAGAGACTATGTTGGGCTATGTTATTAGTAGTTTCTTGGAGAAGACACATTAGATATTCATGTAAACTTTCATTTTGGATTATATGCTAAGTTCTTGATTTGATTTTGATTATCCTTATGCTTGAGCTTTCTTAGATTTGCTATCCTTAGAAAGAAATTATTTGTGTTGCTAGAAGACTTGAAAAATGAGTAGTAATATATGGATGAAGGATTAGTTTACACATTAATCAATATAATTGAGAAACTTGAGATTATTTGTGAGGGCTTGAATCTTTTGTGCTTTTGGGAGTTGCAACTAATTAATTTAAGGATGCTTGGGTATTGATATGTAATTTATTTGTTAGATGCTTCGAGAGAAGACGTGACCATATATTTGTGATTGCCTTAATCTTTATTGAGCCTTTGATTAGCATAGAATTCATTTTCCAAGAATACATTAGTTGTAATGTTGTTGGATCCGTAGGAACTACCCTTGTTAACATTTCTTTACTATCTTGTCACTCATACTTAAGTTCCCTTTATTGAATTTAAATTCAGTTTTCTATTCAGTAGTGCTCGATCGCTCTTATCCAATATCGGTGTTTAGATAGGAATTGACGTTGAATTGCAATACTTATGATTGATATAATAGTCTCCGTGGAAAACAATACTCTTGCTTGCCCTATGCTACTAAACCTTGTATACTTGCAAGTAAAAATCAACCTTAATTAGGATGAGTCAATGGTCTCATGTTGACGCCTACTCGCAGGGCCGGCGAGTGGACGCAACGCGCGCCTTTGATTGGTCCGCAGGGGGTGGCGAGCTGGCCCACCCACAATGCGTCTCACGTTCATCTCATCCCTCTGGGACAAGCCGCAAGGCGCGCGTTACTGATGCCCTAAGATTGGCTCCGTCTGTACATACATATTTTACATATATACTAAACATCAATACGAGCTATTGATCATTTAATATATGTCAATCGTTATTTAATTAATTTGATTAAATTTTAATTAGTTATGAATAAAATTTAACATGCTCTAATAACCTAGAAAGAGTTGGTATCAATTTTAGTCCTCAACTTTTTGTAATTTATGATTGTCATAAAAAAGCAATAATAATGTAGTATATAAAAATATTATCATAAATGAAGTATCAATATAATATATAAAAATATTAATATATATATATGTATAAACAATAATGTGTACATAAACAAGCATTAATTGTACTTAATAGTGGAAAAAAGTTTTTATTATTATGAGAAGTTGAAACTTGGTGAGGGGCATCAATACAGAATTAGAGAATCATTTCAAGAAATATAAAAAGTTGACTATCAGCAACGTGGGTGCTAGATCAGAATCTTTATAATAGTGATCGAAAATTCAGGAAATTGTAATAATGTATGAGTAGAGTCTTGAAAGAGTCTAATGTAAGGTCCCTATCAAATTTTGATGGCGTCGTTGTTTAAACTATTATCATTAACATATTAGTGGTTAGGTTTTCAAGTGTGAAACTGAGACCGACAAACATTTAATAAAAAATCCAAACCACACATTAAATAAATAAAGCTTTTAGCTTTGGGTTACTGAACTAAATGAATGAATATTGTTAGCATGCGTACGTGTAATGGAACCTAATTCTGACGAAATACCCAAACAACTTTCCCTGCAATAACCACCTTTAATTTTATTTGTTATCGTCCAAGACCTTTCAGTTTTACTCATTTACTTTGGAAGATAACTATTTTTCCTTCTAGAATTGTTTGATCATAAGTTACTAACTTCTCGAAATCAGAGTTCAAGTTTAAAAGTTTGGGAAAATCTGATGGCTTAATATCTTAATTGCATACAACTTGGTGTCGTCCGAGTTTACAATCTTGCTTAATTTTTTTGATTTTTGAAGCAATTAGCATCCAACCTATTTTCTTTGAAAACATATGCGAATCTCTTCCTAATTCGAACATTGCTCTTAAGTTGGTATAGTTACGTGACATGACTTGTTTTAGTAAAGAACCAAATGTTTTCTTACCAAACACTTTAATGAATAAGATATATAACATAATCAATTTCGTTGATCTTCTATGTAGGAATGACAATTTAATTTGAAATAGACAAATGGATTCAGATAGATAGAAAAAAAGGTTAGAAACAAACCATTAGCTCGGAGAAAGTTATTTCAGCTCAATTAATCCAACCCCGAACATCCAAAACCAAGTGAATTAGTCGTATTAACATTTCTACTCAGCAATGCACTTTATATATTGTAAGAACTTAATTAAGAATCTTTGTTTTAACTTTAAGAGCTGATAAATTTTAGAAAATTACAAAAAATATATAAGCTTGACACAAGTGTAACATTGAACGTGTCCCAAAGTCAAGAGGTCGATAACGCCGCCAATCGCATGCAATTAAGGCTGGAGGCTTGTTGATATACTATTATTTTCTGAAAATGCCTCTTGTAATCGGTTTGGATTTTACATCAGAATCATAAAGAGGGAAAAGAACAAAGAAAATGAAGCAGTTTGGATTTTATTATAAAAACAAATTATAAAATATATTCGGCCAGAGAAAATGGGGGAGAGAAATAAATTAAAAAGAATTAAGATATTATTTTGAAGTGGCGGCGGGACTTGTTCCACGAAAAGCCTGTGGAGATCTTTAATAATTATTATCATATACTAATTAAGAAAGCTAATAATTAATTAATGGATCAGTTACACCCGGCCGCCATTGGTTAACGGCGTGAAGAGTATTTTTAAGCCCCATCTGGATCCAAATCACAAAATCATAAAATCTAACGCAAAAAATAATTTCTTACTTCTCAAAAAAGATACTCCCACATAAATATAATAATATCCTGGATTTTATAATACCATGATTCAAACCTGTTCCAAGTGAAACAAAATTCATGGGGATAATTATTTCCACCAAGTTGCACTAATTATCTTAATTAAGCATGCGGCAGAAAATTGGAGTTTTTTAAGGAATTGTTTTATTTATATCTTCGAAAAGATGTAATATACTTTTGAAGATTAAGATTGTATGACAAGTAAACGTTATTGAAAAATCCATCTTCAGTTACGTATTTACAAATTTGAATCTACATCATAACTGGTCTCAAGAGTCACACAAGACTCCTCCATTTTGATTTACAAAGCTCAACTAATTAATGAAGTAGGTAACTGAGAGGAAAAGGTTATGCAATTTCTGAGGGAAGAAGCATTACGCGGTTGATGGAGACGGGTTTGCTGATATTTTCCTCATAACAGTCAACACTAATATACTCTTATTTATACTTCACTTTCATCACTTGTGCAATCTGGCCTTCACCAAAACTTATTAATATACGTTCATGCCTGCATCTACTTGTAAATTTCTCACATCAATTCATCAACTAAACTCTTCATCCCCATTTCCTTCGACCAAATACAGTTTTCCTTCTTCACTTTTCATCACCTTCCATGCCCTAATTAGTTCCATCTTTTGAGAGAGAGAGGGGGAGAGATAATGCCGCAGAATCAAGCTGGCCGCTCGGATCAATACTTGATCACTCGAGAAATGCTGGCAGAAGCAGTTGAAAGTAACTGCAGAGACGCCCTTGGGCACTACGGCGGCATCGAAAATATTGCTTCTGCGTTGAGAACAAATCTCGAAGCAGGAATAATAGGCGACCCAACAGATCTAAAATCCCGGTGTGAAGCCTTTGGTTCAAACATGACTACTTCACAGCGACGGCGGCCGCCGCCTCATACTATAAAACGCATCAAGCGACTCCTGCGGGATGCTTTGCGGGACACCACGATCCTTCTCCTACTGTGCTGCGCGATGCTTTCCTTGGCGATCGGCGTCAAAACTAACGGAGCAGAAGAGGGCGTCTTCGACGCCGTGCTGTTTCTGCTGACCATGTCTTCCGTTGTCTGCTTCGGAGCCGCCTCTCGGTTTCTTAGGGAGAGATGGATGCTCAGGAAATCCTCCAAGTGTAACGACGATGTTTGGGTTGTGAGGAATGGCTTGATTGATGCGATCCTCGAATCCGAGCTCGTTGTTGGCGACATTGTGTGGTTGACTACTGGTGATCGGATCCCTGCTGACGGGATTTTCATAAACGGCGATGATTCATTTCAGCTGAACGACGATTTGGTGATGGATTATTCGCAGCGTCCTTCTCTATTTACCGGCGGGGAAGTGGCTGGAGGCCGGTGCTGTATGCTCGTGACGTCCGTAGGCGACAACACTGAGAAAAGCAGGCTCATAAGAAATATAGGCGTTGCCAGGGACGATCGTCTGCAACTGCTCGATGCTATTGAGAAAACCAGCTCTAAATTCGACAAGATTTGGCTAAGCCTCTTGCTGATCCTTCTGGTGGTGCAGTTCGTCCGTTGTTTCGTGGGGAAGAAGGTCCAGGCCGATAAGGATCCCAAGGGAGTGAAGAACAGAATGGAGGATTTGATGAAGGAAGTGGTGAAGAAGGAGAGATTGAAGGCCAAGGGCTTGATTAGGATGCTCTTGGTGCTGATCTTCGCCAGCAGAGAGGGCTTACCTTTAGCCCTCTTCGTCTCCTTGTTGTATGCGTCCAACAGAATCAAGTCTTGTAAGGCCATTGTAGGGCAGCTTCAAGCTAGCGCCACAGTCGGCTTGATCACCACCATCTGCAGTTGCAAAACGGCGGATTTAGTTTTAAAGCATTCAAAAATGGCGGAATTGTGGATTGGTTTCGACCTCGTTCACCATCATCTGCAAGGAGAAGTGGACACACAAATTCTTGAAGCTTTGTGCCAAGGAATTTTACTCCACAGTTCACCAAATGGGAGTTTTGAGGAAATCTGTCTTCTTACTTGGGCGAGGGCTGTGCTAGGCCTTAACATGGAGTGGCGCTATTCATCAATGGTTCGATATCAAATAGCTGCAAATTTATGGTGTTCGATTGTGGAAAGGGAAGGCCAAGTAGCAGATAAAGTAGTGGTGCATGTTTACTGGAGAGGATCGCCAGACTCGATCTTGCCTATGTGCTCCCATTACTACACCTTAGATGGAAAAATCGAAACCGTGGACGTCTTCAAGACGACAGCGTTTAATCAACTAGTCGCTGAATGTGGCCAATATTGCTTCGCTTTCGCTTACAAACGAGAGATTTGCGACGAGGAAGACGACATCAAAACCTTGCAATCTGACCTAATTTTGTTAGGGCTTGTGTGTTTGAAGAATCCGTATTCAGCTGAGTTTATACAAGCGATTGAAGATTGCCAGAAATCTGGGGTTGGTGTCAAATTAGTGGTCGACGACGACATAAACACGGCGAGGATCATTGCCGTATACTGCGGACTGTTGAGGCGCGGAGAGGACGATAACAGCGGCGGAGCAATAGTCGACGCCGGCGATTTCCGGAGCCGCTCCGAAGCCGACCGCTTGAATACAGTGGACGACATTCTCGTAATGGCCAACGCCTCTCCCGCAGACAAGATGTTGATGGTGAAGTGCCTCAGACAGAAACACCACGTTGTAGCCGCCGCAGCCGCCGCCATTAGAGACTCGCCGCTGCTCAAACAAGCCGACGTCGGCATCTTCCTTGGGCCGCGATTAACGTCCAACGAAGACGCCGACATCGTCGTCCCCAGCAGCAACCTCTCCCAAATTCCGGCAATCGTGAATTTGGGGAGGCGAGTTTGCAGAAGCTTCGAAAAAATCGTGCAGCTGAAGCTCACAATGGAGATCTCAGCTTTCACCATCAACATCGTTTCTCTAGCCGCAAATAGCAAGGAGGGGCTGAGTTCGTTACAGCTGCTGTGGATCAATCTCATCATGGAAATTCTGGGAGCCGCGGCGGTTGCCATAACTACTGTGTACGCGAGCTCATCTCGTGCAAACACGGACCCGGTTTACGGTTCGGGTCGGATCATTACCCGGCCCATGTGGATGAGTATAGCCGTTCAGTCTTCCTTTCAGGTGGCGGTTATTCTCGTCATGCTTTGGAAGGGAAAAACCGTTTTTCAGGTGAGTGAATCGGCAGTGGGGACCATGGTTTTCAACTGCTACGCATTGTGTCAGGTTTACCTGCTGATTCCGGCTATTGAGATTAGAAGAGGCGATGTTACGGCGGGTCGTAGTTGCTTTATTCTTTGCATTGTGGCGGTCATCGGAATTCTTCAGGTGGCGGTGGTCGAGATCGTCGGAGTTGTTGCTCGTCGTCCCAGATTGGACATGAAGTTATGGTGCATTTGCGCTGGAATTTCGTTCTTGTCTCTGCCGTTGAACTGGGCTGCTAATTGGATAATTCGGATCTCACGACTGTGACACATAAATTGGATTTGTATATATTATGTGTAGAAAACTATTGGTCTTGTATATAATAATTGATCAGAATGTAAATTGATCTTGTAATTACAAATGATATATGATTGCTGAATACTTTCAATTTTATTCTTTGATATACTCCCTCCGTCCACCAATTACAGTCTCATTGGTGGACGGCACGGGTTTTAATGCAAAATTGGTAAAGTAAGAGAG
>JAYDZE010381805.1:0-17179 GCA_034509125.1 Monilaria moniliformis
GTCTGATGAGCATCTTAGGCCACTTGATGCAACTTCGGACACTGAAGGTATCTCCTCTTTGAGAATTAACATATGAATAGAATTACTATTTTCTTTAACTACATGCCCTCCATTTTTCCATGGTTAGTATAATTAGCACTATTTTGGTTAAGCTGATACTCTACTGTTATTAGCAGCGCTGTTACATTCTCTCTCTCTCTCTCTCTCTCTCTCTCTCTATTTCAGCTTTGCATGTTTTCTTCTAGTTAGCTGTTATTCTCTCCGTCCCCCTCCCCCTCTATGTTATTCTCTCCGTCCCCCTCCCCCTCTATCTTTCATTATTTCCCCTCCTTAATGATGCCCATGTAGGGTCTGGTGTGCGGGGGAATGTTGTAATTGGTTGTAGTTATAATTTAGCAATGACCTTCATGAACCTTATTTGTCCCTTCTTATTCTGACCCTGATTATTATATCAGCACTTAGCTGAATGCAACTTGTTGAAACATTTTGTGTTTACGATACCCAAGATAATAGTTTTCTTTTTCGCAGAGAAATCTTAGAGTAATGGCCAATCTGGGATTGTCGGCTAGACAAGAGAAGGATGACCGATTGCAGAAGACAAAACAAGAAGTTGCTGAGATGGTTAGGCAGCGGGTGCAGTATATAAAATCCAAAGTATTCGTTTTGTCTTGTATGCTCTAATTGCTATAGATGTGCATAGATTGTTAGTGTTGAAAATTATGATTTCCACATTTAACCATGAAAAAAGCAGACAGTGTGCTCATAAGTGATTTTTATTGGACTGCGTTACATCAAACACACAACACTACCTCCAGCACCATCTACCTAGGGTTCTGTGCTGAATATTGATACCAATTTTTATATTAACAGATACCTATCTACTTTGTAGGTTCAGCAACAAACTGCTACAGATGATTTTCAAGAAATTGATCATGAAGAAAAAGGAACCTTGAAAAGAAAATACAGCATGGACGATGCACTGGAGAATAAGATTTGTGACTTGTATGACCTTTATGTTGAGGTAATATATCATATTTTCATATTTGTTGATGCAGTTTTCTCGTTAGTAGATTTATATTTCTGCCTCGCCATAACTTTTTTAATTCCAGAGACTTGAAGAAGATTCAGGACCCCCTGTGAGAAGACTTTATGAAGAGGTAACAGCATAAGATTTGTATTATTGTAAACTAGAACAGGTAAAATGCATGCATTATCATATATCGGAAGTTGTGCCGCTGGATTTATAAGAATTTTTCTTGGTGATAAATCCTTAAAAGTCAATTAAAGTATGAGGACTTTTTCCTGGTCCACTTACGCCAATGCTGCCGTGAGTATTGCTATGGGAGCTATTCTTTTCTCCAAGAGGGAGGGAAGGAAGGTTTTTATTTCCCACAATCAGGTTTTGTTCAAGGATCTCACACATTTTAGTGTGAGATTCTATGGTGGATACAACTGCCTAAGTCAGCAGGGAATGTTATTACTAGACGTACTAGCAGAAAACCTAACCATGTGCTTTGGGTCATTCATGATTATACTCAGATTTCTTTCATGTATTGATCCTCTTCACTCTTCTTCGGCTGATTATAGAATCAAGAACTATTGTGGTTTATCAAGTATCATCCAATTTTGCAGGGGCTATGCAGGTGAAAATCTGATGTTTGCATTTTCCTGTTGCAGCTTACAGCATTATGGCCTGGTGGAGTCATGGACACCGATGGAATTAAACGTGCAATACATAAAGCAAAAGATAGAAGGAGGGCATCAAGTGGCCGACGGAGGGTATGTGTATATTTTGCTCATTCTACTTGAATTCTTTCTGTTTTTCCATAATGAAATCTGAAGTTCCGGTCAGTGCTCTACACACCTAAACTATAAGAATGTACTCAAATGCATACCTGTGTATTTATTGAGACAAGAGCGATATATTTTCTGAACTCATATTGCACGAATTACCTGTGGCAATTGGACAGCCCTTTTGTGATCACTAAATTATGTATGCGGATCACTATAGCAGTATGGTTCAGAGTGTTCTTTAATCTTGGTTCAGGTTGGGGTATATGCTAATTCTTGGCATATTTATTTCTGATGCATCAATCTCAGAACTTACCGAATTCAACCCATGTTGCTTATGGTTTATTATGCATATTATTGTCTGAAATTCCTGTTGCATTGTAGCTTTATTTATGATACATTTGCCTCATTTCTGGCATATTCCCTTGACTTGATTGCCTTTTTACTCTTTGGCTGATCAATCAGATTCAGTCCGATTGAATTACCACAACGGAAAATTTACTTCTGTGAAGAAAAGAAAACTAATATTCTAAATAAAGCCAAGTAGTATGTGTGATATGATTAGCAGTTTCCTTAATAGTCCAGTAACTATTTTATGAATATTTGATAGATTATGATTCATATGAATCATATGATCATACATCAAGGATTTCCTGAGGCATTAAACTTGTGCGATTTGCCATGGGTTTCTATAGTGTTGATGGTGTTTCAATCGTCGATTAGTTTCTATGGTATTTAGGATATCTGTTGTGCCTCGAGAACTCTTGAACGTTCCCTCCCGGTTTCTGGTGGAGTCTTGTACAGGTTCCTTTTATTAACCACTTATTTTTTCTCTCAGGATCTAGAAAAAGTTAAGAGGAAGAAGGTGTTAGCACAAAAATTGGAGGATACTATCCGAAGGGAAGCTAGTATCATTAGTCCTGCATTGCACATTCCTCAGAAAATTTTGTCTGAGTCCCGTGACCATGCTTCATCATTGATGGCTAAGCCGGTCCAGGGTGCTGCTGTATCTCAACCCGAACCTTATGTACCATTGCCTGTTGCAAGTATCCCTAGTGCAGACAAACCAAAGCAAGAAAGAGTGAAGGCTAGCCCCAACAGCAATCTCACTGATGCCATGCCAGTGGAGATACTACCCAAAAAGAAAGTAAAAAAGAAGCAAAATCTAGATGCGGCTGAAGCTCAGCTCCGCCTTGAGAAGGCTCCTGAGGCAGAGGAAAAGCACAAACACCATAAGCACACTACTGTTCCTCCTCCTAAATCCAACCTTCAGCCAGGTGCGCGATCTGGCTCTGATAGTGATAACCATAGTTGACGATGTGATGCCTCAAATAGACGGTTTTGAATCACGGATACATGTCTTGAATTTCTTGCTTAATGTTCCATTTCCTGTTGTAGGCTATTGAAGTGTAGTTTTGTAATTATTGTTTGTTGAAACATGATTCACCATTACTAGATTAGGATTAAATTAGGTCATATGAAGAGGAGCTGACATCCACTTTGTGGTCTTTACTCCAACTAGAGCTTACTGTATATACCATTTTCATTTTAATTTACTTTTTAATAGAGATATATGCACCAAATTATTTAGATAAATTGGTTTAGAATGTGTGTGTGTTTCTGAACACTTTAGGGATTGTTCATGCTTGTGATAAATTGGTTTAGAATGTGTGTGTGTTTCTGAACACTTTAGGGATTGTTCATGCTTGTGATAAATTGGTTAAAAGTACTTCCTGGACTTTGTTTTGATAATTGTATATGTGGCTTCAATAGTTGTACATTTAAAAGTGGTATGGTAAAATTCCTCGAGGGTTTACTGCCACCGCCACCATCTTCGCCCTCTCTTTTCCTCCCCTTCTCTCTCTCTCCCCCCTCTCTCTGGTCTTCGCTGATTGGGGGTGTTGGTTTTGGTCAATTTTTTGCGTTGGTTTTAGCCGATTGGGTGTTGATTTTGGCACGATTCGCCATGAAATTCGTCGATTTCTGAGCCTTGTGTGTGTTCGAAGGTGTGTTGGATTTGCGATGTGTGTTCGAAGGTGTGTGTCGGATTGACAAGATCCTCCATTAATATCTTTTGAAGATGATGATGTGTCGATGTGTGGGCAGCGACGGTCGGCGGTGGTCGGGGGGAGAAAGATGAGGATGGGCGATGGGTGGGGTGGCAAACAACAAACACCTCACAAAATATCCTCCATTAAAAGTTGGTGGTGTTTCTTCATTTTGGCCTACGAGATTTGTTTTGGTGGTGTTTCTTGGGTGGCTGTCTTGGGTGGCTGTCGGCGGCAAGTGGGCGCTGTCGACGGCGTATGTGCTGTCGGAGTTGCTACATCATACAAATTTAGCTTTTATTAAATTTTGATTCACAATAATTAAAATTTTATTCATAATTAATCTTATTTTTAATTTTATGTACCAAACGCTTACTAAAATCATTTTAGTCATAATCTAACAAATCAAACAACAATATCAGATTCAATATTAATTTAATCTTATATAAAGTCCATCTTAACTTATTCCATATTATATCTCACTGTTATCTTGTCTACCAAATCGAACAAACCCTTTAAAAATCAAACGACTATTATAAAGATTAGACTACTATTATTGCAATTCGTCTCAAAGATTACGTTGTAAAATGTAATTTGCTCTATACTTACCAAGCGTAATAGATTAAACCCAAGTAGAGAATTATCATGCACTTTTGGTTCAAAAATTTCCTTCTCTCTCCCCCTCTTTTCATTACTCCTTGATTCTCTCTCCTATCCTTCTTCGGTGTGTGCGTTTAAAGTCGGTGATTCTGTCGAAGGAGTCAAACTATTAATTTCGAGTAATACTTTTGGTCCATACTTTAAATGATAGTTATTAGGGTTAATTCTCAAAAATCACAATCTTTATCTGAATTTTCAATTTTCCCAAAATTACAACAATGCCCTTTAATTTCTTGCAATTATAATATTTTAAAAAAATTTCAATAATTAAATCACGTCATTTTAGTTTAAGTGGTGCATATTAGACAAACTTTGCTTCTTAGTTCTCCCCATACTATATTTAATCAGACTTGTACTCTTCGTTAATAGAAAATGATCATATACGTAATTAACTATATAGGTGCTCATCAATGAACATGAGAATATAATAATGTAACCATAATTCAATAACGCATTAATAGTTTTTATATATACTATATATGTACATGGAAAAACGATAGTGAAACAACTACTAGTCTATTTAATTTCGTATATAGAGAGAAATGTTATTCTACGTAACTTATGTGAACATCATTCGTGAGCACCGCGCTCGTTTAGTCTTCGTTAGTATTATTTGTTTTGTTATATATATTCAGTTTGATGCTAATACATGAAAAATCATTATTAACATCATTAATTTTATAAAGTACATAAAAATCAAAGCTCAATTTGTCAATTTTCTCTATCACTTCGAATAACTGAATAAAAGAATAAATCGAGCTTTGTTTTTTTATGTAATTTGTAAAATTGACAATAATTTTTTATGTTAGAATCAAACTAAATATATAAAACAAAATAAATAATGCTAATGAAGACTAAACGAGCGCGATGCTCATAGATGGTGCCCACATAAAGTATATAGCATAACATTTCTCTCTCTATATATATAGTCCTTGAAAAATTGTTGGTAAAAAGTGTACGCTTCAACTAGTCATTTTATAGAACAACTTCCACAAAATATTATTCATTACTCATTCATTTATATCATAAATAAAGTAAATAATTTATAAGATTATAACATGAGAAATTAGAGATGTCTCATCATTCATGAGATATTAGAGATATCTCATCATTAGGTAGCTTAAAAATGGTCCAACAAACGAATTTCGCGGAGGAGAGAACTACAAGAAAGTATCCAACATATGAATTTGGTGAAAATTATAATTATATGAGTACTTTTCTTCTTTTTTTTTTGAGGCAAAACGAACGAAATTTCATTCAGTAATATCAGATGAAACAATATCATTTAGCCATTCAGGGTATACGTCTCTCCAAATAGCCTTTTCATCTACATTACTTGCAAATTGCGCCAAACAATGAGCGGCTAGTAGATATATTTGATTTGAGAATTTCTCAAGGATATCATTTTATGTTTAATTTAAATATATAATTTGAAAAGTCGCACAAACTCGAATAAGACTAGACCTGAATGTATTTGTCGAGCTCGACTCGATAACAAACGAACCAAGTTTGAGTTTGACAATATCCGACGGAATTACATCGGCATTTATGAAAAAGTTATGGTCCATGCAACTCAATCTTACAGTTCCCTGAAGTGGAAAAACTTTAAATGAGTCCCTTTATTCTTGAAGAGCCAGAAATGGTAAAGTTCAGGAATATTTGGTAGCGCAGACACAGTGGAGAGAGCAGTGGTGGTTAGACGTCAACAACAATCCTTTCCTCTAACTCATTGCACGACACATTTCTTCCAACCATTATTCCAATTAAACCTTTTACTTCTTTTTCAGCTTAATAATTCACCTCCCACCCAAATTACCAACTCACCCATCATCTTTAATTACTACTCTCTCTCTCTCTCCTCCCCCCTCTCTCTCTATATGTATATGTTCTTGATATATCATGGGATGCATTAATTGTCGATGAGAGGGATGGAGCACCCACCATATATATATATATATATGCTTGCAAAGTTTAATTAATTCGTCTGACATTTATTTAATTTCTCAATTTGATTATAGCTAATACTCTAGTATATATACAGTGGCGGATTTAAGGGGCGGGAGGGGGCGGCCGACCCCCCGACGGCTAACTTCTCTTTAGCATCATCGGAAAACTGACATGGTCGCATCTCCCCCGATAACTGGATCTGCCTTTGCTGCAGCTCGGAGCTTGAAAAGTTTAGTTTCTCTGGAATATTTAAACTTGAAGAACTTGTATGTGCTAGGATCTGCTATTATTGTAACTCGAAGACTGAAAAAAACGTCGTGCAAGTATATGTTCGAAGCCACTGAATGAGACTTTTGAACCGTAGCTCTTGGATTACGCCTCTCCCCCGATAACTGGATCTGCCTTTGCTGCAGCTCAGAGCTTGAAAAGTTTAGCTTCTCTGGAAAAATTTAAACTTGAAGAACTTGTATGTGCTAGGATTTGCTATTATTATCACTCGAAGACCGAAGAAAACGTCGTGAAAGTATATCTTCGAAGCCATTGAACGAGACTTTTGAACCGTGGCTCTTGGATTACGCCCCGCCACTATATATATATATATATATATATAATGCATGTATCTCAGGAAAAAAGCACCTAGTTTCTAGTTTGTATGCAAGTGTTTCTTGAAATATTAATTTGTAGAGATTAAGGATTAACAAATATGCATGCATGCCTATAATTAATAAATCCTACGTATACATATAGGTGTATGTATATGTGTGATGTACATAACAATGAACATAGGCATGCAGAGACACACAGTAGAGTGTGAACCATAAAAGGGAAGAATATTGTATTTCACTCTTTGCATATAAAAGATAGCAGTTAGAGAATTCAAGCCCTAAATACCAGACAAGAACAAGGTAAACAAAGTTTCCTCTCTTTTACACAGATGCTTTTTCTCTTAATCTTTCTCCCATTGTAAGGAATTTCATGTATACAGATGATTGCAGTAAGTTTCTCATTTACCAAAACTCTTCAGTTTTCCCAAATTTTGATCATGGTTTGTCTGGATGTGTTGCTAGATCTCTTCACTTGCAGTGGCAGAGGCTAATTAAGATAATTTTGTGTGTGTTTTCTTCTACAAATTAACTGGGCCTAATTGTCTGTATTCCAATACTGGATCATCGATCACTGTTTCTTGGATAAGAATGGGGAGAGGGAAAATAGAGGTGAAGAGGATCGAGAACAACACCAGAAGGCAAGTAACCTTCTCGAAACGTCGATCGGGTTTGATGAAGAAGACCCACGAGCTCTCTGTGCTTTGCGATGCTCAAATCGGACTCATCGTCTTCTCCACCAAGGGCAAACTCACTGAGTACTGCACCCCTCCACTCAGGTATCTACTGTCACAATCCATCAAGTACACATCTTTGCTTTGATTCCATGGTTTACCCTTTAAGTTTTTTCTTTCTTTCTTTCAAGAAGACAGCAGCAATAGGTCTAAACTTGCTCTCTGTCTCTCTCTCTCTCATGTTTCTGAATGTGAACAGAAGTAATCAATTTCCTTTTTGACCAACCTGAGCCCATTGACCTTAACTCCATCATTGATTATGTAGTATCAAGATCCATGTTTGTGTGTGTACTGAACATGTTTGAAAAATCACAATTTATTGGTAGAAATTATGAATTCTAGCTACACCCTATACACACATATATATATATATATATGTGTGTGTGTGTGTGTGTGTGTGTGTGTGTGTGTGTGTGTGTGCAAGACTTAGCAATTATGTTGCAATAAATTTTAACCTATTGATGAATTACGTTTGTTAATCTTGGCAGCATGAAGCAGATCATAGACAGGTATGCAAAGGCCAAAGGCATCTCAATACCGGAGCACGGCAACCGCACCGGAGCAGCGGCATACGATGTAATCAGCAACACCTTTGTGCCACTCTAAATAAATGAACCCTCTTAATTAATTATTTGTCTCTAGCTGTCTAAACATAGTAATTAACTAATCTTTTTTTTGTAATAAATTAATTAAATTTCAGGATCAAGTGCTGAAAGAGCTGAGCCGAATGAGGAGCGAAACACAGAATCTTGAGCTCACCTTAATTCAGAGGTACAAAGGCGATGACCTGAGCGGCGTACACTATGAAGAGCTGGTGGAGCTCGAGCACCAGCTCGAGCTCTCGCTAAATAAAGTTCGAGCTCGAAAAGTAAAATTAAATATTTTTTTCTATTTATTTACAAGACATATAGATATGTCATCTATTATCATATTAACCAAACATATTTTTCATATATCAGTTTCAGCTTATTCAAGAGCAAGTGGAAAATCTGAAGAGGACGGTACATATATAAACACACACACACAGAGTGACACACACACACACACATATATATATAATTTAATAATAATTTAACTTTTGTTGGCCATGTTTTGATTCTAGGAAGTTCTGATGGAGAAGGAGAATCAAGAAATGTACCACTGGGTAAATGATCTAACACATCACTAATTCAATTTCTTTGAGAATTAATCAAGATAAAGAAAAATAAATATATTTGTGAGTGATGGATTTCTTGGTTGATTGAATGAGCAGCTAATGAGCAACCAGATTCAAAAACAAGCAGAAATAGAAAGTGAGCAGCAGCAGCAGCAGCAGCAGCAGGCGATGACAGAGCTGAAGCTTGTGGAGCAGCAGCCATTGATGAACCAGTTCCCATTTTTTGGAGATGATCTGCACCTCGGAACCCTACCTTTTCACACACACACATACCGCCTCCAGCCCACTCACCCTAATCTTCAAGATTAACTAATTAGGGTAATTATCTTCATTTTAATTCTTTAGCACAAGAGTGTGTGTGTGTGTGTGTGTGTTTATATACGTATATATTCATCCTGGCTTACATTTTTGTTTTCGTGGGTGTTGCAGAATGATTGTGCTGCATGGGAGTAATTCTAATGAAAGATGGGCTAGTTCTTGGTGTAATTTATTTTTACAATCTATGAATATGAATATGCATACTGTTATATATGTTGTTATTGATTTAGGTCAAATACTACTTGGTGTAGTTTACAAAATTGCAATTATATATGCACGAACTGAATTACGTTTTGTATTGAGATTGTCTTTCTTAATATGGCTAATTTATGTACGTACATAATAATCTCTAAATTTTAAATTGAACTGAATCGGTTTAATTTAAATAGATTTTATTAGTAATTTTATTATTTTTTACTAAATTGCCTATATTATATTTTTAAAAACATGATTGATAGATCCTTCAAACAGAGCCACAAAATTGATTTGGAGATAAATATGTAGATATTTAATTAGAAAAGTTAATCTTTTTCTAAATCTGCAGATATCTAATTTGAAAAAATTAATTTTTTCTTAAATTATTGCAGAAGGATATATATGATATATATTAATTTATTTTTAATTAATTAATAATTATAAATTGATTTAAATGTAAAATATCTCAAAAGTCCAATTATATATATATATATATACAATTTATGTACATTTATCACTACTCATTATTTATTTCATCCAAGTTAAGGGAACTTGTAAAATGACTTACTTATCCTTGGTTAATTCTACCCCCTTCCACCTGATAAATAAATTTAAAAAAAATAAAAAATAAAAAAATCTACCCCCTTCCTACACAAGCCCTATTGCGTTGATTGATGTCGGGATATCGTGATAAACTCGCGTAACAGAAAAGGAAACCCTAATTCACGACTTCCGTTCCATTGTTTCATCGATCCTTCAATATCCAATCGACAAATTCAAAGTACAACTAAAAGATTTTTCTAATGGTACATTACAAAATATATTAATATTATACAAATTATTGTGATTTGTCTATCAATTAATTTTAACAACTAAAATTATTATTAAAATATAAATAAATCCTATAAACCTGAATATGAATGTCAATCGAGCTAACTTATTCGAGTTTGGCTAGCCCATTCAGATTGAAATTTTTTTTTGGTTAAAAATTCTTGACCTTAATACTAAAGTTTCAGCTTCGAGCAACCCATCAGGCTAGAAACTTTACAAAAAAAATTAACCTATATATATATATAATTTTCTTCTTAAACATCATATATTTGTAACAAATAAATATATATAAAAATATTTTTTACTCCGATAATATTTAAAGGTTCTTCAATTTGACTACCTACTAGGTATTATTTTTTTTTTCAAATTTCTAAAAATTAATATTTTTATATTTTACTCTGCCGCTTAAAATAAAAATTTAGATGTAAAAACTAAAAAAAGGATAAATATTGATAAAAATGTGTATTTTTACCTCTCTAAGAGTTGTACATTATTTTCGAGTTTAAATTATACTCATTTATGAATGTATTCGTTTGTCACAAATTTAAAATCATCAAAAGAAATATATCAGTTAAAAAAATAATAAAAAAGTTGAATCCAATTAGTTGACGGATTAGCCCAAAACCCGAAAGATTAGAACTATGTTTGAAATTCTGATTCGTAAAAAATTATAACTCGAACGACTCATAACCAAATAACCGAAACCCAAACAAATTAACCCCAACCCAAATAAATACACAGATACATGAAAACATTACATACCTGAACTGATAGACCTACTAGGTCACTTCCTCTCTCTCTAATTCCTTATTTTTCTCAAAATTTCCTGCTAAACTCACCAATCCACCACTACCGCCGCCTCAACCCCCTTTCTTCTTTATTCTCGGCCGACCGACCAGCACGTCAGCTCCCCGCCGCTGCCGCCTTGGACTTGTGCTCGCCGCCTCTTCTCAGCCCTTTGTGAAAAGCTCGCAAGTCAGTTCCAATTTTACTTTCTGCTTTTATTAGGATAAGTCTATTGCTATTGATAATTCATTATTTGGGTAAATTGTGATTGACAGAAAAAGGCGTTTTGTTAATGTTAGATATTTTGATAATTCTCTATTCAAGAAGCCATTTACAATGCACTACTAGCCTTGTATCTCTTCTGGAATTAGTTTGTGCACCATGGTTGATATCTAGACATAGCAGAAGCCATAAAAGCAAGAAAAAGACACTGTTATTTGGGAGCAAAAGAAAAGAGAGAAAGAAATAGATGCTGCAGGAGTTATTAGGTTTTTCATATTTGCCTAATTTTGAGTAGAATGATGTAGCAAATATGTTGATGATAGGGGTTGAGCTCGGGCTAGGTTTTATCTCCCACAAAACAATTGCGCTTAATCCATAACTTAAAAGCATCAATTGCAGTTAGGAGTCGCTTTTGGGAGAAAAAGATGGCGTCGCGACCGGAGCTGCAAGCGCCGCCGGAGATATTCTATAACGACGATGAAGCTCGCAAATACACCTCATCATCTCGTATCATCGATATTCAGGTTTAAATACAAATCTTTTTCTTTATTCTATTCTCCCATTAGATGAAGTAGTATGCGGAGTTCCCGTCAATTGATTGTGTTGTGCTGCTTTGTTATGTGGAAAGGCGAAACTCTCTGAGAGAGCACTGGAGCTTCTTGCCCTGCCTGATGATGGCGTTCCAAGACTGCTGCTTGATATTGGTAATTTACTTAACTTTTAAATGTAATGTGTGTGTGGGTTCGCCTCAACTTTGTTGCTAGAATCTTTACTACATTGCAAATTGCGAATTTGGTCGCATGAGTATCGTAATTCAGCTAGTGCTGCTTGGAAACAATTAATTGAGTTAATTCTGTTTGATCATCTATACATCAGTAGTATGGTACCTATGACTTTTGTGATGATTTTTACCTGTGTTTTATTATTATTTCTCAGAGCTGTGTTGCTCATGCTTTGGCATGCAACTATACAAGTTTATACCTTTCACTGTTGTGTTTATTTGGGCAGTGAAAGTTTATACTGTTATTGTTATTAATGTGAAAGTTATATGCCTATTCCTGTTATCTCTATGACTTTGTTGAGAATTTCAATCTCCGGTTTGTTCAGGTTGTGGATCAGGATTGAGCGGGGAGACATTGACCGAGTACGGGCACCACTGGATTGGTCTAGATATATCTGGTTCAATGCTAAGTATGCTACTACCAACCCTTATATTCAGTATCTGCTAAAACTCTGCTAGTTAACCTTAGCTCTGTGCTTCTTAACTAATTTGTTCTTATAAATCCAGATGTCGCGTTGGAACGTGAAGCTGAGGGTGACCTTATACTTGGTGACATGGGTCAGGTAAGTCAAAACTCCCAAATTGTTTACGTGTGCACTTTTAGGATGACGTCTGGCAAATGCTATAATTTGTATTATTCTGCCAAAACCTCGTGTATTCAGGGTTATATTTAGAATATGTTTGTATTATTGCCCTTTATATGTTTACAAGTTTTATGCATTCCAGAAAGTGAGAGGTGCTCTGTTACTAAGCAAGACTCCCCTTTCATTTTGTTGCTTTTGAGGGAATGGTTGTTGGAACTTTTATTTCATAACCTCATGTATGGCAACATTACCAAGAAGATCAACTAAGATACCATACTCTGGGCACTTAATGCACTGTTTCATAGAAACAGAATCTTTGGACTTGTTTGTTTATCAAAGTTTTTGACTGTAATGCTTATATGTGGTGGGTGATGAAGAACCTAGCAGCATTGGACCTTTGTATCTCTATCTCTTTCACACACACACACACACGCCCCACAGTGTTTGCATGTATGTTTATGTACATGATTTTGGCTATTTAAACTGGCAAATTGTTCATTTACCCAATCTTTCAAGAATATAAATTTTGATGTGTACCATCCTGTTTATAACATATCACCTTTTATAATGAACTATGTAGGGCTTAGGGGTTCGCCCTGGAGTTATTGATGGCGCAATAAGTATCTCAGCCGTGCAGGTTCGTATTTACCTCTTTTTATATCTTTTTTCTTTTTCCTAAGATAATATATGCAATTAATAATAACCCTTTAGTGTATGAGAGGAATAAGGCTAGTCGAGGATGCCTTTGCATATTAATAACAGCTTGGTAGCTTAGTTGTTATTATTTTGTAATCACACACACATCTTCAATGTCAAGAACCATGACAGGTGCAAGTCCTTGATGTAGTGTGGTGCCAAATACTATAATTGAATATTACCTTACGAGTTACATGCATGTACACTCAGTTTCTTGATTATGTAAACCTTTTTTGGTGCCCAGAAGTAGCTGAGTATTTCACTTTATTTTCTGTATTTTACTATTTTTGTTAATTTTCTGTATCTTTACTCAAATGCAAATTAAGGAAGCAAATGAGTATCATAATTCTCATTTAAATAATTTATTAGCTGTATATCCATTTAGTTTTAATAATCCAGTAGTTGGCTTAGACTAAATGCATTTTCACTTTTGTAACTGTTAAGTGCTAACTTGATTTTTCATTTTGTCAAACTAGTGGTTATGCAATGCTGACAAATCTTCTCATGAACCGCGTCTGAGACTGAAGTATGTGATTTCTTACCTCCTAATCCTTCTTATTCTGCATGACTGTCGTGACTAAGTCATGCTTTCCTCAGTGAAAAAACGATTTACTCATCTCTTTTGTCGTAGTATGACTGATGTTGTTATTGTACCATTTAGGGCCTTCTTTGGTTCATTATACCGATGCTTGGCACGGGGAGCTAGGGCAGTCTTACAAGTATACCCTGAAAATTTGGCACAACGTGAGCTGATCCTGGGATCTGCTATGCGAGCTGGGTTCTCTGGGGGTGTAGTTGTCGATTTCCCACATAGGTATGTGAAAGATAGTAGAGCTGCCTTTTCATTTCTGCTTGGTAAATGGTAATTGGTTCTAAAGATAATAGGCTCCATGTTTACTTCCTCCTAAGCAAAATTTTGAAGTAGCTTCACTCTACTGGGAGAGGTGAAACTTGCCTCCACTTTTTCAACAAAATCATTAAGTGGAAAAGGTAAACTACATAAATTAGAATAAGGAAGTAACATAAAATCCAGAGATTTAGTCTGAGCAATCTTTATTGCTCTCATGTCAATATTTTGGCCTTCTTTACAGTGAAAGAAAGGCAAAATGCTAAGTTTTGAGTGAAACCATGTAATTCATTGACGAGAGTGATCCTTCAAGCAATGGTGTTGGCAGCTATAGTGCTATCTGCTTTGAGATGTATGCATATGCAAGACTAGTAATAATCCTTGTCAAACTATTCATACTTTTTTCCCCTCAAATGAAATAATTTTCGTGATTGTTGCTTAGAACAGATTTGTTTTCCTCTAAATAATAAATCATCAAATTTTATCGCTCTAATTCATTTAATCTGCTTCCTGGATTTGTTCTTTTAAATTTTCCAAAACCATGTACCAACTCTTGTAGAAAGTTTTGATTCAAACCAACTGGAACTCTTTGTCATTGTTACAGCACCAAGACGAGAAAAGAATTCCTCGTGCTCACTTGTGGTCCAGCATCGCTGAGTAGTGCCACTCCACAGGCAAAAGGTGAAGATGGAGAGAGTTGTTCTGATGATGAAGATATCAGTGGAGATGAAGAAAATCAGTCGGTAAGTGCTTTTAGCGAGCGAACTTGTTGAGCTTGCATAACATAGCATCTTGCTAAGTTGCTTCTGCACTGCAGGTTTTTGTATCAGACAGGCAAAGGCCAAGGAAGAAGCATAAACTAAACAAGAAGGTAAAGGGAAGAGAGTGGGTTATGGGAAAGAAGGAAAAAATGCGCAGAAAGGGAAATACGGTTCCAGCTGATTCAAAGTACACTGCCCGTAAAAGAAAAACTCGGTTTTGATAATCTTTATCGCTTTCTGGAGAAAAAGAAACAGGGGATGCAAACTAAGGATTATGGTTGTTGTCTGAGGCACACTGATTTTGGTTAGCGGAGGCAAATTAGTTGGTGTTGGTATTGATTTCAAATTTTGTTTGGATTTCCAGGATGATTCCAGTTAAAGTTTTCTGATGATATTGTTTTGTATGTTAGGGTGAATGCACAACTAATTTTAAGCCATCTTTCATTTATTATGTAGTATTACAGTTCCAGTAATTTTACTTTTTTCAGCAGCTTAATTTTTTTATAAATTAAAAATATGCCTGTAGACAAATTATAAGCAGCTATTTGATATCATAATCTGATGAGACACCATTGCTAAGGTTTGGGCCTTAGGGTGGTTGAATTCCAAATAACAGTGTCTTATGGTTTGGCTTAATTATTAACAAAAATAAGTAATGCCCATGTAATATATTGGATCATGTTTCTAGGTTTTATTTTGTTCAATTAATTCATACTCTTCATATGCTCGTAATAATATTTCGCATGAGGCCCATCTCAAGCCCGACTAAATATTATATTTATTTATTGTTCTATAATTTATATTAATTATATTTTATGTTTTATAATAAAAAGATATGGTTGGTAAAATTAAGAAAGAATATAATTTTATATAAAAATATAAGTTATGTTAAAAATTCATAGGTTGTAATTCATTTTAAATATTATTTCATTTTGTAAGTATAATAAATTATTTAAGACTAATATATAGAAATTAAAAAAAATATGATTTTGTATGAATTCAATAAATTAAGTTATTTTCTTTTAATATATAAGTAGAATATAAAAAAATTATTATATTTTAAAATAATATTACAAGCATACTTACCGCCCAGTCCAGGCCCACGTTGCAAATGGTCATATGCTGGGCTAATTTATTCTTAAAAAGCTCAGCCCATGCCTGACCCAATCCAATTGACAACTCAAGGCGGTTGGCACCCTTCTTCCACAAAAGGTCATGTCATTATAATTATTTTCTATTTTTTTTATATTGTATGTATTTTATCTTATATGGGTGATCTTCATAGAGGGTCACAAATGAGAATGGTCTAAGGGATATTCAGTGTTGAATAAGTATTGGATTAGCGGTTTATTGGTCCACTAAAAACTAAAAATAAGTTAAATGAATATAAAATATGGTTGTATAATTTATATTTAATTTAAATTAAATCACTCAACAAGCTTGCTCATGAACTGAATATTGCCAAGTTGAAGATTTTTCTCGCTTAATTAACACGTTTCATTAAACGAGCTCGAACAAACTTTTATCAAATTGAAACTCAAATAACTCAACTAATTTCCAATCTCAAGTCTATATGTTGCTCCCCTCACCGGCTTGCCCCCACCTTCGATCTGTCCTTTCTCCAATTAGTAATCATGCGATCTAATATGAGCAGTTATAGGTTATTTATGTAAGTTGGAACGCGCATAACGTGGTTCCAAAAGTCCAAAACTAGATAATATAATTAATTTAAATTTGGCAAGTCCCACAATTATTTAAAAATTTATTCTTTGTCAAACTACTTTATATTACCATGAATTATTAATGGGTCGGATTAGTTGTCGATAACATGAATGATTGGAAAACGGAGGGGGTGGAATTAGCTGCATTAAACTAAAATTTTCAGCCATCTTCTTCGGAGCGGGCCGGCGGCTAAGGAAGGCGGCGACCATGGCAGTTTTCCAGCGAAGGTAAGAATAAATTGGGTCGGCCGCCCCCTTGCATCCGCCACTGCTAGCCAGAGATTTACTAATTTCAATCAAACTCCTAGGCACATTATTATTAATGATTTTTATAGTTGCTAATATACACTTATTTTTATTGCTAATGATTATTATATTTGAGTCAATGTAAAAATCATTGATGTGTGTTATCTAATATACACTTCTTTTTATTGCTAATGATCATGAATGATTTTTACATTTTGATTTGTGTTATCTAATCTAAAAAATTATATATATA